>VYZT01004185.1:108719-170104 GCA_013400735.1 Pomatostomus ruficeps | reverse complement strand
CGATCTCGCCCCCGGGCCCCCGCGATGGGGCCGGCGGCCGGGAGCGCCGGGCGCGCCGCGCTGCTGCTCTGCTGGCTCAGCCGCTGCTGCGCGGCCATCAGCTCCATGGACATCGACCGCCCCGGCGACGGGAGGTGCCAGCCCATCGAGATCCCCATGTGCAAGGACATCGGCTACAACATGACCAGGATGCCGAACCTGATGGGGCACGAAAACCAGCGGGAAGCTGCCATTCAGCTGCACGAGTTTGCCCCCTTGGTGGAGTACGGGTGCCACAGCCATCTGAAATTCTTCCTGTGCTCCCTCTATGCCCCGATGTGCACGGAGCAGGTTTCCACCCCAATCCCGGCCTGCAGGGTGATGTGCGAGCAGGCGAGGCTGAAGTGCTCCCCGATTATGGAGCAGTTCAATTTTAAGTGGCCGGACTCGTTGGACTGCAGCAAACTGCCCAACAAGAACGACCCCAACTACCTGTGCATGGAAGCCCCCAACAACGGCTCGGACGAGCCGCCCCGGGGCTCCAGCATGCTGCCTCCCATGTTCCGTCCCCAGCGGCCCAGCAGCGGGCACGACCTGCAGCAGCACAAGGACAGCCTCAGCAGAGCGTCCTGTGAGAACCCCGGCAAGTTCCACCATGTGGAGAAGAGCGCTTCCTGCGCGCCGCTCTGCACGCCGGGGGTGGATGTGTACTGGAGCAGGGAGGACAAGCAGTTCGCTGTGGTTTGGATTGCCATCTGGTCCATCCTGTGCTTCTTCTCCAGCGCTTTCACCGTGCTCACCTTCCTCATCGATCCCCAGCGTTTCAAGTACCCCGAGAGGCCCATCATCTTCCTCTCCATGTGCTACTGCGTCTACTCCGTGGGGTACCTCATCCGCCTCTTCTCGGGCGCTGAGAGCATCGCCTGTGACCGGGACAGCGGCCAGCTCTATGTCATCCAGGAGGGGCTGGAGAGCACCGGCTGCACCATCGTCTTCCTGGTGCTCTATTACTTTGGGATGGCCAGCTCCTTGTGGTGGGTGATCCTGACCTTAACGTGGTTTCTGGCGGCTGGGAAGAAGTGGGGGCACGAAGCCATCGAGGCCAACAGCAGCTACTTCCACCTGGCGGCGTGGGCCATTCCGGCCGTGAAGACCATCATGATCCTGGTCATGAGGAGGGTGGCTGGGGACGAGCTCACGGGGCTCTGCTACGTTGGCAGCATGGATGTGAACGCCCTGACGGGCTTTGTGCTCATTCCTTTGGCGTGTTATCTCATCATTGGCACTTCTTTTATTCTTTCGGGCTTTGTGGCCCTTTTTCATATCAGGAGGGTGATGAAAACGGGGGGAGAGAACACCGACAAGCTGGAGAAGCTTATGGTGAGGATTGGTGTCTTCTCAGTGCTGTATACAGTGCCTGCAACCTGTGTGATAGCTTGCTATTTTTATGAGAGACTGAACATGGATTACTGGAAGATCGTGGCAACTCAACAGAAATGCAAGATGAACAATCAGACCAAAAATTTAGACTGCATGATGAACAACTCTATTCCAGCGGTAGAAATTTTTATGCTCAAAATTTTTATGTTATTAGTTGTGGGCATTACTAGTGGCATGTGGATCTGGACTTCCAAGACTCTTCAATCCTGGCAAAATGTTTGCAGCCGGAGATTGAAGAAGAGAAGCAGGAGAAAACCCGCAAGTGTTATTACGAGTAGTGGAATCTACAAAAAACCTCAGCATCCACAGAAAACTCACCTTGCAAAGTACGAATCAACGTTACAGCCGCCCACCTGTGTGTGAGCAGGTTTGAGAGAGGACACTCTCACCTTACAGACTCACAGATGGCCACAGCAGCAGTCAGAGATTAAAAAATAAATGGTGCTTTTTTTTTTTTTGTCAGAACAGTTTAATATCTCAAGGCACAAAAATGTATCATGCTGAATTCAGGACCTGGTGAAAAGCTGAAGGTAAAGGTTTTCAGTGAAAGAAATATTGTGAATTAGAACAGCCTTTTTTGTTACTAATTCGTAGTTAAGAATCACATCCATCCCTCAGATTAAAAAAAAACAACAAAACATAAAACCAAACCCAAACAGGACAACAGACACCTATTTAACTTTGTCGTTAGCTGGGCTGGGTTTTCTCCAGCTTTGTGAGTAACAAGGCGCAGGGGAGTTTATGGAGCAGTGGTTTGGTTTCAGAAGTGCCCAAGTGAGCATTGTCTCTGCGGGGACACCGAGCGAGGCCCGAGCACGGATGCTGTCTGGGAAAGCAGCCTCAAAACCCTTTACAGCTCCTCTCAGCCTCCTGCGTTTGCAGGGCCTAAAAATAGGCTCCATCTCTAATGCTCACCAATATTCTTTCACCAAAAGAGAAACTTCCTGCACCAGACACAAACTTTGTGAATAAGAATAATGTGCAATACATTTTTTTTTCCTTACCATGACATGAAAAGAGAAACAAGTATTTTGCTGTACATAAAGACAACAAAAGAAATCTCTTAACAAAAGAACTAAGAGGTCTAGTCCTCAGAAACCCTTTAGTGTTACATTTTGTGGCTTTTTAATGGAAATCAAGCCAATGTTATACACGTTTGGACTGATTTGTGCAAAAAAAAAAGGGGGGATCAATTCAAAGAGACCCAAAGGGCTTATTGACTCTTTCCATTGTTAAACAAATTCTCACTATGAATAGATCAAGAAGCACTAGATTCTGCAAAGGGAAGCTTTGTATAGAGTGATGCTCTTTACTGTGCTGGGGGTGCACAGTTCTCTGCTGTATATATTTGTAATATACAATTATTTTTCATGCTCCACTATTTTATTAAAAATAAAAATATGTTCTTTAGTTTGATAATTTTGTGTGTTCTAAACTTTCTCGGGTGTGCTTTGCGGTTAATAAACTTGTTTCCTGGATTGTTTGGTAAAAGCACACTTTGAACAGAAGAGTTGCTGTTACACTTGCCTGCAAGAATAAACAGGGAGAGCAGCAATTTACTCGAAAGAAATGGCAAGCTGGAATGAAATTAATTGAAGTTGCATCTTTCTGTGAGGAAACTGCATGGGAAGGAGCTTTGGTGGTGTGAGGAGAGCAGATGCAGAGTGGTTCCCTGGTCAAGGAAGGAGTTTGGTGGTGTGAGGAGAGCAGATGCAGGGTGGCTGTTCCCTGTTCGGTGGTTCCCTGTTTGCAGAGATGGCAGCAGTGATCGGGGTTAAGTCCCTTACACTGCCAGGGGCTGCTCAGCACAGCAGAGCTCCCCGCTCCCGGCTGGAGCAGTTCCGTCCCTGCCCTGCGGGGAATTTCCCCTTTTCTGACCCCACCGAAGGCATCACCGGTTGTGGGAAGGCCGGGCAGTGCAAATGCAGGGTCTGAGTGCTGCTTTGGAGAAGTTCTCTGATGGAGCTTACGTTGTGAATGCGTTTTCAAGAAGTTTTTAGAGGAGCGTGGTTTTGTGTGAACCTGAAGTTCTCCGTGCAGTTTCCAGCTGGTGACCAACCAGGCTGGGTGCTCAGCTGGTGGGGCAGGGACAGAACCTCTCTGTCTGACACAGCTGCTGTGGAAAAGCCTCTCTCAGGGGTCTCATCACAGAGAGAACAGCAGTCCTGAGGGCCTGGGGAGAGGGGATCCTTGTGACAGTCGTGTTGTGGCTGGGACCTTCCAACGAAAGGTTCCTCAGTAGTGTCTGGTTTTCCAGCTGTTACCTGTGCAGTGTGGCAGGTGCAGTTCTGCCTTCCTAAAGTGTTCCCAGCAGTGCCTGGGAACCCGAGTGACAGAAATGGTATTATTAATAATCTTTATGTCTAAAGTGCACAGATGTAAAGCAGCTCTCGATATAAAATTTCTCTTTTGAGGAGGAGAAAATGTCTTTTTGCTCCTTTGTGCCAGCGTGCTCTGTGTGACACACGGCTTTGAGTGACCTGGAAGTTCATCCTGCCAGAGGACACTGCTGGAGCCAGAGTGGGACATGGCACCAAACAAATCCACCCCTGAAACTGCAGAATTGCTGCCTGTGGGTCTGTGTGTGCTCTGGCTAAGGGCAGTGGTGTGAGATCCTGGGAAATCCGGAGTTCTAAACCATCCTGCGCGTTGCCGCTGGCTGCAGGAGCCCTGCAGGGCTGGCTCCGGTCCCTCTGTCTGTGTCACCCTGCCCAGGGGCTGTGCCTCACAGGAACCTCCCCGCTCACAGGAGGGTCCGCGCTGCCCTCCCCAGGGACAGTTTGTCTGAGAGGGGTCTCAGGCCTCGCTCCAGCCTCCCCCAGCCACTGAAACGAACTTGTCCTCTTCTGGAGGCTGTGCACTATAGAACATTGTTTGCTCTCATTGATGATGAGTCCTTACCCTGCTGTCAGGGTTCCGGAAGAGGAAAAAAGCGAGGAAAGGTGTTCAGCAGTGGCTGAATTCCTGAATCCTGCTGCCGTGCTGAGGTTGTTCTGCTGTCAGCTCAGGCCCTTCACTGTCACCAGAGCAGAACTGCACCTTTTCCTGTGAAAATGCCAAATAAGCCTTGGCTGGGTGTTACAAACAGATTCTCGCTACACTTCAGACCAAGTATTCCGATTTTATTTCATGTTTGCAGCCATTCAGGAGTTATTGGGGGCATTATTGGCACACGAATGAGATCTACAAGTACATAATGATGCTGCTTTCTTTCCATCAGGGCTCATACACACAAATGCAGCAGAGTGTAAGGATTGGCTTCAACGTTAGAATGAATTAATTCAGAAATTCTACTTCTTACTGCCCCATAACTCCTCACAAGCTTAACAGTTTGATACTGAAGTTGCTGCTTAGGGAACTGGAAGCTCATTACTGTTAAGGGAAAGTGATATACTTATTTTCAAAGCAATTAATTTAATATTGCATTATTAATAATTAACACAGATTTGTATTCTTGTCTTAGAAGGCTGCATATTAGTTAAATGATAGTAGTACTAAAAGTCATTAAGACAACGTCTCAAAAATATTAAACTTCTTTATTTTTCACAGTAATTTTCAATTTTAGTGAAATCACGTTTGTGTTTTTATTTGTTGAATTGCATAGGATTTTTCTTTACTGTCAAGGCCCAACAGGTATTTGCTTATCTCAGACTTTTGGGAAAAGTATCCGTATGTGGTTATTTTAACAATCCAGTCACTCCACAGGAACCTTGTGGAGGCAGGAATGTCCAGCGGCATTTATCAGACAAAAACTCGAGCAGTGCGTTCTGTTGGTGTGCACATACACTGTAAATCAGGAACCAGGCGTTGCCACGGGCTTGTGTGCAGGTGAAGGAATGGCAGAAAGAGCTTTTTTCTGGCAGAGGTGTCTCGGTAGAGAACTTTGATTTAGTGAAGGGAGATTAATGAGGTAAGGGTACAAGATCAGCGGGGGAAAAGGGATTCAGGGCAAAACCCCACAAAATTCTGATGACCACAGTGAAAGTCTCGTTTCTCGGTGCAATGCTGGTGCTCCTCATAAATAGAAATACAATTAAGCCCAGTGGGTGCAGGGTTTGGCCCGAGACCCGGCACCTTGGGACGCTTTGGGCAGCACCGAGCGGGGCTGAGGGGAGAGGAGCTCAGCCCGGGAACCTTCGGGGCTCTGCTCAGAGCTCCCCAGGGCATTTCGTGTGTCTGTCCGTGCACAGCCATCCCTCAGCCCCGGCTGTGCTCCCGCGGCTCCAGAACACCCCCAGGGACAGAGTGACCCCCGGGACGGCTCCCCAGCCAGGGATGCTGCCTCTCAGGTGGGCTCCAGCCACACATGGCCTCAGCTACCAACCCCAGCGCGTTTGAGCTTTAAACATTCACTCAGTTCTTAAAAAAGCCTGGAAATGCTATCCCGGTGTAATGTTTTTAAGTGCTCTAGACAGAGCAGCCAAGTGATTACCAGTGACAGACGATAAATCAGGGCATCCTTTCGGAGGTGGGTGAGGGTGATTATGTGGTCCTGGGGCCGGCTTTGATCAGCAGTGACAGCCCTGTAAGGTCTGTGCCACTCAATCCCCCCTGAAGGGAGAGCAGCACCTGTTTGCACTTTGAGGCTCCTCTACCTCCCACTGCCTTCCAGCACTATTTCATCTTTTTTCGCACACTTGATGTTGATTAGCTTCAAGCAAAGTCATTTTTCATTTACAAACCCTCCTGGATGGCGCTGACTCCAGACTGTATTTCAGTGGCCGTGTTTGTGCTGTAGCAGGTCAGGGTGCACCAACATCCCCCTCACAAAAGCTTTATTTGCAGGGAAGTTAAAATCAGCCTGAGTGCTAATATCAACCTGGGTTCGATTTTTTTGTCCAGACAATGGTGCCTGTTGCTCTTGGGTGGGCTCAGCCTGAGCCTCTTCACCCGTTTATCCAGAAGAGACCCAGACCAGCCCTGTGACACAAACGGGTCCTGGGCTGGCAGAGCCGATTTTAGCTCAGCAAATGCTGTTCCAAAGAGCTCTGGGTCTCTGGGGAAGTGGGATGGATATTCCTGGAAAGCAGCACAGGCTCTGACTTCCCCGGGGCTGTGCAGCAGATCCCAGAGCTGAGAGCCCTCGGTTATTCTGTGTTGGGAACGCGGCACTTCGGGCCCTACCAGGGCAGATGTGAGTGCCGGGGCAGATGTGAGTGCCCAGGGCAGATGTGGGTTCCCAGGGCAGATGTGGGTTCCCAGGGCAGGACTTTGGGCCCTGCCGGGGCAGATGTGAGTGCCCAGGGCAGATGTGAGTGCCCAGGGCAGGACTTTGGGCCCTGCCGGGGCAGATGTGAGTGCCAGGGCAGATGTGAGTGCCAGGGCAGATGTGGGTTCCCAGGGCCGGCAGCAGGGCGGGATCAGGGAATTTCAGTGCTCTGGGAACAGATGTGGGGCCTGCCCGGCTGCTTTGGGGGCCCAGCTCTGCCCTTCCTGTAGCAGCAGAGTTCAGCTTTGGGGAGTTGTACATCAAAGGCAGGACGGGGGGATCCTTGTGTGGAAGGCATTGTTTAAAGAGGAATTCCTTCCATTTGTTGTCACCGGTTTTTTCCTTCCATTCTTCAAGATCTCCTCATAGATCTGCTCTCTGAAGTCAATGGGTGTCCAGCTGAAGTCAGTGTATGCTTTCAATCAAACTTCCTATCTCAGGGAAAGCAGGAGCTACAGGAAAAGTCGTTATTTTGATTTTTTTTTTCCCACATCAGAGCATTTTTTGAAAATCCTGATGTGACATGAATTCATGATACAGGAAAAAAACATCAGTGAGTGAAACTATTTCAGTTCTATTTTCAAAATCTGCTGCCATGTTAGAATGGACAAAGCCCAGTATGTTGCAATTCATGCAATGGCATTTCGAAATGAAACTCAAAATTAAGTTTTGCATGTTGGTGTTGTTAACGTTGATAATGTTGGAATGAAGGTTTATTTTTGTGGGATTTTTTTTTTTTTTTAAGAACACGAATTTATTGCAAAGTGCTCAGCGTTAATAAACCTGCATTTCCAGAAACCCTTCAGTCGGTTCCCGCCTCGCTGTGCCTGCGCCGGGGCTGGGAGCTAACGAGGAGGAGCAGCAAACGTGGAGGAGCCCGGCTCGCTGCCTCCTCCCCTCTGTGCTCAGCACCTCTGCTCCCGGCCCCTCTCCTCCCGCGCTCATCACCTTTCATCATCTGCATGGGCCCCGCTCCCCTTCCCTCCCCTCGAGTGATCCCGGCCCTCGCTCTCTAATCTGCCCACACACAGCTCTCTGTGCCACTGGCCGCTGCCTGCCACCGCTTTGAGCTCTTTCTGTTCCACAGCAACGAAGAGATTTCAAAACTTGTGTTTTATCTTTCTTTTTGGGTAAAGACTGCGGTAAGAAACGGAGGTTCAAAGTTCCGAGCTACCAAAGGTGCTGATGAGCACAGGAGACTGTCAAGGAGAGACCGCCAGTTCTGAGCAGGTGCCTTCAACTTAAAAACAGCCTTTGTGGGAGACGGGCATTGTTTGGCTCTGTCGTGTATATTTGTTATTTTGTAGTCCTTTTATCCGAGACTAATGTCTGTGGGAAATAAAAAACAGGAAAGGGACAAAGAACATTTGATCAATTGATAAAACAGGGGGGGAAAAAGCCCCCACCTTTCACTCCAAAGCTTTTAGCCCGAGGAGAGGTTTGTACGCCTCAAAGCTGGCAAGCTTTCCCAGCTCTACCCGGCTGGTGTGACAGAAACGTTCTGGTCTGACAGAAACGTTCCACCTGCCCTCATCCTCCCTCGCATCCCGAGCTGCTCCCAGCAACTGCAGCACAAAGGAGGCCGATTTTGGCTCCTTGTGGTTCTATAAACAGCTTTCAAAACCGGCCCATGATGGCATTTGGGCAGTGTCTGACAGAGCAGAGGCTGTGCTCCTGCAGGGGAGGAGGTTTGTGCTTTGTTTCAGTCTCGGTGCTGAGGTAGGAACATCGAGACTGCACCAAATTTTATGTTTCTTTCCACACTCCGTAATCGCTCTTCAAGGGCCTCCTTTGCATATCTAACGAGGAGAACTGTGGGAAAGAGACTTCTGAATGTTGAGTGCTGTAGGGTTGTCTTTGATAGCAAATTTCACAGGAAGGGAAACCCGGAGTGCGTCTGTACGGAGGGAGGCGGAACTTGGCCGTCCGTGAGCTCCAGAAAAGACAGAGAGAAAATGGAGCACAGGTGGCAAACAGGCCAAAGATCCTGAGAGCAGAGCCGTGGGACAGGAGGAAGGACAGAACTGCTCCAGGGCTGGCCTTGCTGCAGTCCCAGGGCTGGAGATGCATGAGCTCAGCTGCTGCTTTCTGCTCCTTCACCTCATCTGGCACCCAGGAGTTGGTGACCATTGCTCTGCTCTGACCCTCTGCTCTCCTCGCAGATACAGAACGGCGTTCAGGATCGTGGTTCCACGCTTCCCTGGTTAGCCTGGAGAGCTGTATAAATATTTAGAGTGGAATCTGATTATCTGATTTTATGCACAGTATCTCACACAATTAGAAGAACATTGCAGTGCCACGACTTCTGATAAACTGAATTTGCCAGTGTATGGGTTTTGAGACAAATTACAATGCAGAGGCAAGAGAAGGTTTGAAGAGTAATCAAATTCAGAATTCCAGCCATTACTGGTTTTGTTAATTAACTTATCTGGGGCAACAGGTTCTTCTGCATATTTCTTTGAAAATTCCGCCCTTAGAGCCCGCAGAGCCTGGACTGTGAAAGGGTGTATTACACAGCCTTTGATCAGTTTTGAAAATTCCTCAAAGCCCTTCATTTGCAGGATATGATAAAACCCAGTTCAAGGCAGAAGGAGGCGCGTCCTTTACTCCCTTTTTTGACTTCCACATTTGGCTTCACATGGACGGACTGCTGGTGGTGATCGGCCTTCGAACAAGGCAACTCATGGAACAGATTCTGCTTTTATCGGGGACTCCGGGAGACCCTGATGGCACTGGGGGATCTGAAAGGATGAAGTGGAGAGAGCCTGGGAATGGGCTGAGCCCGGGTGTTGGTGTCAGGCCCTGCTCCCCCGCAGCCGCCCTGTCCTGTGCAGGCTCAGATCGGAAATGGATGAAGTGGAGCAGAGGTGAGGGTGTCTCCCCCTCCCCGGGGCCGCAGGGCTGACACAGCACACAGAGCACTCACAGCCAGAGGGAGTGCGCACAAGATCGGGTACTCTCCAAAAGATAAAAAAAGGGAAATCCAACTGATCTATGGATATTGTTTGACACCCAGAAAAACAAAAATATGAAAGCAATAATTCAGAACTTATTTTGAGAACTCTGTTCTGGCTGCTGTTTCCATCTTACAAATCCTGCACTCAAATCTCCACCTGCTGAAGCTTCCCCGAGTCTGCGCAGGGCTGGGAGCGCAGGACAGGGATGTCCCGGGCTCCTGTGTGATGTGTTCGCACAGCAGACACAGCTACAGCCTGGCATTTGAAAACATCAACAGAAACCAACAAGTCGGGGTCGTTTACACAACAAAAAGCTCCTTGGCCTCGCAGGAGGCTCCTTTGAAATGCGCGGTTGTTTCTGTCACTGACCGGGAGGACCTGCCGGGCTGGAGCTCAGCCTCGTGTTCCGCACACACCGGAGGCAGCGTTTCCGTGAATGGGATCTGTTCCTGTTTTAACATCTACAGCGTTAAAAAACCAAACCAAACCAAACCCGAGGCTGCAGGGCCTCCACTGTCACCTGTTTACCCTACAGTCGTCTCTTGGAAGCGCCAGTGCCAGCTCTGCAGCCGCACCGAACGAGTGCAGGACCGGCTTGGGGCTGATGCACGAGTGCACAACCCACAGCACCGCCCCGGTGCCAGCACAGCCGGGGCTGATGCAACCACTGGAAACACATCCTTTCCTGTCAGTCAGAGCTGTGCCAGTGAGAAAAAGGAAAAAACGGCCCATGTTTCTGTTTTTCCTTTAAACTGCTCCACCTCTTACCCAGGACACGCACCCTCGGTGAGGGCAGTGAGGACAGGAGAGGCTGAGCTGGGCGACTGCAGAGCCAGAGCCTGCCCTGCTCAGCACGGGAGCCCGAGCTGGGTTCCTCACCCGGTGTTTTGAGATTCACAACTCTCCCCAGGGGGGTTGAAAAGCTGCTTGAGCTCTGCTTCACTGAGTGTTTATTTCGTACAAACCCCATGGCGTGTGGATTCTCCCTGACTGTAAGAGACAGAGAGGATGGTTCCCATTCTGATGCACAATTTGACAACTTTTTTGCCTCGGGGGTAATCAAAACTCGCTGAATAACACATTGTTTGGTTATTGTTACTTTTTCATTTGGACCGTACTATTTTAAACCCATGAGTATTAATTTTTTTTGTTGCTTTGCTGTTTTGGGTGGGTTTTTTAACTCTTACAAAAGAAATTCCCCTCCTATCCAAACTAAAATCTCATCACTTCTCTCTGACAGCAGCTCGCCTGAAACCTCTGGTCATTTCCTTTCCTGAAAACAGAATGGAGTGCAAATACTGTGCACCCTGAGGGTGACGATGTGAACTCTTTTATCTTTTCTTTGTCTCTAAGTCCTATGGAAAGCCCAAATTTCTTTTTGCATCTTTCTGAACCCCTTTTCCATCTCCTGCTGGCGCACTGGAGCTTGGCCACAGCGTGAGGGTGGATTTGGCAAATGGCACTGGAGCCGTGCACATGCCTGGCTGATGAGTCTCGCTCCCACACCCAGTCAGCCTGATCGCCTGATTTGGGGTCAGGAAAGCAGGAATTTGCTCTCTGGTCAAACTGGCAGAGTTTTTTAGACTTTTTTTCCCCTCCTGTGCGTTCAACACACACTTGCTGGAGCCATCGAACACACCGGGATTAGGAGAGGCACAATTACCTGAACAGACTCCATCTCTTCTGTGCCCTTTCTGTCAGTGAGGCGTCCCCAGGCCCGGATTCCCCGGGGGACAGTGGGAGGTGGCCGGGAGATGGAGGGAGCAGCAGTTTTGAGGACCCTTCCTGGGCTTGGTGACCCTGACACTTTTCCAGTGACAAGATCCCGTGAGACAGAACTGTTGGAAACAAACCCCGATAAATTTCACTGCTGTGAAACCAAACAATTGATCTGTTTCTCTTCGGATTAAAACGAGGCACTTTGCAGATAAAATCTGTTGGCTCTGAACGCGGATGATGCAGAATTTCACAGGGCAGGGTGGAGGTTCTGAGTCAGCACCGAGCTCTGTCCTGCAGCAGAAATCCCCAGGGTTCCTTTGGCCGTGGCTCTGCCCTGCACACGAGCAGCTCCCGGGGCAAATCCCTGGGTCCCTTCAGGTGCTGCCGGTGTGACAGCGCAGAGCCAGGGGAGCCTCGGCCAGCACCAGGGAACCTCCGGGGCCTCTGCCCTCGGCTTTCCTGGCTGCAGGGATGGGACTGGGCACCCAGGAGAGCAGGGACGGGACAGGACAGGACAGGGCACCCTCGGAGAGCTGTGAGCACGGCAGAAATGCAGCTGAATACCGGAGTCCCTAATTACACACGCAGGCAGGTAATTTTGTCGGTAATTGCCCCAGTCACCATTCAGACCCGAGCCCGTGCGGTGCCGGAGCGATGTTTGCGCTTCTTTCCCTGGAGAACGCTGCTCTCGGGGTGCAGCCCCCAGACCCGCCCTGGCCTCCCCGAGATTCTCCTGCTTCCGCAGCTTGAGGGATCCCTTCCCACCCATCCTTGTGTGCCTCCAGGTGCATCTTCTGCGTGTCCAAGAACGAACACCGACCTCGTTCCAGGGAACAGGACTTCTGTTTTTCTATTCCCTTTCTGTACAACACAGGTTCCTTCTGGGCTTTGATGCATTAAGAGAGCAATATATCTTCTTTTCATCACTCTTAAAAATGAATAATAAAAATTCTCACCATCGTCTGTGTTCTAAGGAGCTGAGCACTTCACACGAGTATTTGTTAAACAAGGTTTTTCTAGCAGGTAATTTTTTGTTGGCTTTATCCACATTAATATTTCATCTGCCAGGTGATTCCTCGATTAATGGGCCATTATGCAGTCCACATAAATAACAATGGTTTTCAATTCCATTGAGGAAAAAAAAAGAGAAAAGTAAAGAAGTAACCAAAGCACATTCAACTGATGAAAAGCTTCATTGATTTTGTAGGAGATTCCCCAATTTTCATCACCTGAACATTTCTCTCCAAAATATTGAAATGAATTTTTCATGTGGTTTACTTTGAAAGTGGACACTTACAAATTGCACAGAATCTTCTGCTTTTTTTATTTTTTTTTCCCCCTGGCTCACTGATTTCCACGGTAAAGGCACCAGTTGCACAGTTAAATAAATAAAGTTATTTTTGCTGCCAGTCCTCCGCAAGCAGCAGGGCCTGTGAGGTGAGCAGGGTGATCGGCTCCTCTTCGTGCCTCATCACTGTAATTAAAGCCTCATAGGCAAGATTAGATTTTGTCCTAGCCCTGTATTGCTTGATCTCATCAGCACTTGAAAGGTTCTTTTGCAATTAATGATTTTGCATAAGCATAGATAATTGTCCTGTGATGGACAGGAGGGTGGCAGCTCTGGTGTTGCTAAGGCTGGGTGGCTGAATCAGAATTGATCCCCTGATTCCATTTCCAATTTTTTATTTTTTTTAGCCAGAATGGCGATGTTTCGGTTGCTTTTTCTTTTTAGCTCTTACCAAGGAAGGTCCCCTCCTATCCAGGTTGAGATCTCCACATTGGTTTCTGATGATTGCCTGGAAACTTTGATGCTGCTGCTTTTTTTCTTTTTTATCCCTAAGAATATTTGAGTGCCTGAACTCCGTTTTTGCCTTGTTTTTCCTCCATGGCTCATCACATCCAAGGTGTGTGGAAGGGCTGGACCCTCTGCTTACAAAGCAGTGAAACCCTTAATTTCTGCCCTGAGTCACGGGTGAAATGCAGATTCCTCCTGTTGGGTCCTGGAAGGTGAAACCTCCTTCTGCCCACACCGGTGGATCCCATCTGATCTCGCTTTTCTCACGGACACGTTCCTGCAGGGATCATCTCCTGATTTCACTCCCGGGCTGGGCTGTGTGTTCACGTCCTCCCTCTCAGGAGCCCCTTCCCCAGCGCTTCAAACCCCCCCGGGCTCCCCGTGGGCGCTGTTGCCCAACGCCTCTCCCTCACCGGCTGGGTGTCACAGCCACAGCTGCTGCTTTTGATGTCACCTTTATCACTTAATTATTATTTTCCAGTTCAGGCCCTGTGGCTTTGTTTGCGTTACCTCTGTGAGCAGGTGGGGCAGCTCTGAGACATCTCCTAAGTAATTGCAGGGTGATCCCTGTAACACCCTGCAGAGGCTCCTCTGCCCCGCGTCTGCACAAAACCAGCCCAGTGAGGCACCCGGGGCACGGGGATGGCTCCGTGTTGTCAGGGCCAGTACCAGGGCCGGGTTTCGTGTGGCTTCCCCGCCCATCATCTCCATAAAGTCCCTGGAGAGAGAATCCCGGGGTTTCTGGGTGTGCTGGGTCACTGCAAAGTGATCCTGATCCACTCTCGAGCCCCACCGCAGTGACAATAACGCATTATTGTCATTGTTTGGGGCGATTGTGTGACAGGTGCATTGTGTTCGCTAAGCTGGGCAATCAAATCGGGTTCAGGATATCAGCTGGCGGCCCCTCGGTTGTGCAAGGATTCCTGTATCACTTGTGCCCAGCCCTACGAAACCAGTCAGGTGCATCCTTTTCCTTCTGCCTCCCTCTGAAGCGTTCGCTGTGTTTCTGAGTCATAATCACCCTCCGCCACATTAAATGGAGTGACAGCCTCTAACAGCTCGTCCCCCATTGTCCCAGCCCGGGCCCCATCCGAGCCTGTGGCAGTTTGAGAAACGCTTTGAAAATCCCCCCTTTGCCACGGGACTCTAATCCTGTTCACGCACCTGGTAACAAACCCCTGGATATGATTCCAGTGTGAACTATGAAAATCTGTAAAAATGCTCACAGCTGCCTGAGTCTGAAGGTTTTGCTCCCTCTTGATTAAATATTTGGGGTTTTTGCTTAACATTCATTAATGCCAAAAAAGCCTTTGATCTTTCTTCCACGAGGGCGTGGGATCTGCCTTTTGTTAGCCAGCACCGAGGCTGAACAGGTACTGAATTACTTTTGATTACACAGCCCAACCTCTTTAGCAGAAGAAAGATATTTTGTTTACTTACCCAGATCTGTAAAAACAGTCAGGTGCATTTCATTTCTCAAGGTATAAACTTTGGACAGAGTGGTCAATGCAGCCTCTGAGGTGGCAGGCTAAGCACCCTGACTAAAGAGCTCCAGAGGCAGGGCAGAGCCACTGAACTACCACGAGCAGAAAACAATTCAAGAAGAAAATTCACAGGCAGCTTTTCCTGCCTCTGTGGAGCCACAGATGTGAACTGGAAGGTTCTGAGCCAAGCTCTGTTGAAACGAGCTCTTTCTCAAGTCCTATAGGTAAGAAATGCTTCTTTTACTGCCAGGCTTAACAAGAGAAGGGTAAAAATAGAGAAAAGAGCAGAAAAAATATAGAAATGGGACAGGAAAGGAAGGAGACTGAGGAGGGGAGTGAGAAACCCAAGCAGGAGCTGGTCTGATGAGGGTCTGGCAGGGCAGGGGAGCTGGGTTTGGAGCTGCAGCCCAGGGCAGCTTTGGGGTTTCCCAGCCGGGGAGGAGCTCGGTGCAGATGCCCCTTGCCCAGCTCCTCCTTTCTGTGCTGAGCACTCGGTGTCTCTCTGGCCCAGCTCCTGCATTTAACGCTGGGCTGGCAGTTCTGTGCCTCCCCTCCAGGGAGATGGGACTCACATCCACCAGAGGAGTGGGGATGCCCTCGTGATGGTTTGGGGAGCACAGAAACACACGGGAACACCAGAAAAGCTCTGATCTGGTGAGAAATGAGCCATTTCACTGTAAGCCTTGAAGGGCACACCAAGGTGTAGACGGGGTTCCAGACCCAGTTTTGCCTTGTTCCACTGAGGAAACAAAGCTCAGATATTCACAGCGCTGACCTGGGCCCTCCGTCACCCTGTCAGCTCATTTCCACTGCACTTAAAAGCAGGAGGAAGAGCTGAAGAACTTAAAATGTGACGTGTTTGAGGAGTTCAGCAGCCGGGGAGGGAAGGCAGGGCAGGCTCAGTGGGTGCCTGGGGGCGCAGGGGCAGCTCCTGGGCTGGCAGCTCCCTGCTCACCCCCATGGTCAGCAGGGCCAGTGCCAGTCACAGCTGGCAGAGCTTCTGCCCCCTGCTCACCCAGAAAACTTTAAAATGTTCGAAAGGTTTTCTGCTTGTAATGCTGCAAAGAACTTGGACAGTAATTAATGACTGAGCCACTCTGGTACAGTCTGAGTCCCCAGGGGTTAATCTGAGGGTTTCTGATCACACTCTGAAACGGGGCAGGATGATTCTCTCCTGGAAAATATTCTGCAAGTGCTGAGCTCCCGTCCTGTCCACCCCATTTCAGCCACGACTCAGAGGCTGCTCAGATATGTGAGCTCTGAGGATTAAATGTTCCTTTGTCCAAAACCATCAGCACAGAGCAGTGACACCAGTGCACACAAACGCCTCTTCCAGCCCCCTGCACTGCCGGTCAGCATTTCCACACCAGCACCCGGCAGCCAGGCCAGGAGCGAGGTGTTTTTAATATTTGTGTTTATTTGCTCCGGGGCTGTTTGTGCCGCGCAGGGGCTCCCTGAGCCCCGCACAATGAGCGCAGCCGGCCCGTCAGGGATGAGCAGCGCGCACAATGGGAGCCACTCCAGGCGCTGAGCTCGCCCATTCGGACACAGCCGCTCCGCTCACTCCCCCTCTGACACAGAAAAGGATCTTTAGCCTGCCCGGAACAAAGCTCAGGATCACATCCCGCGGGCCCCATTCACAGCCCGGGAAGAGGATGCTATCTAAATTCCTGAGCCTCTCAAGCTGGTTTGTTGAATGCCATGGATGCAAAAAGCCCTTTGATGATACAGTCGCTGCACCGAGGGAAGGGAACCGCAGCTCTTGAGTTACTTGCAAGTTCTCCAAACAAGGCCTTTCTTTTGCCTTTTTTTTTTTTTTTTTTTTTTTTTTTTTTTTTTTTTTTTTTGCCTCCACACACTGTTACCCTGTGGTTCTGTGTCCTGTTAGAACAGATTGCAGAAATCCTCATTCCCTTCTTCTTGGCCCCTTTATTATTTTCTTCTGAATCACTGCTTTATTTGGGTTGTATCCCAAAGCAGAACTGTGACATTTTCTGGTTTAAAAATAGGAACTGAGGAAAAAAGTAGGAGCAAGGTTTGTTTTTCATTGGTTTTCCTTTCAAAATTGCTGCAGGGTCTGGTCCAGAGCAGAGCCGTGCAAACACTGAATCAGCAGAAGGGCACAGATGGTGATCCCTGACGAGCAGGCAGAAATTACCGGCTGCTGCAAGGGAAACCGGGAACCTCTTGCTGGACTTGTGGCCAGAGGAACACAAACACAGACTCATGCACGGCCTCATGTCTGGGAGTTTTTAGCTAAAGGTTTTAGGAATTGTTTCCCTGGATCATCACCACTGTTACCTCCTGCTCCGGTGAGCAGCTGTGAACGATGCACAGATAATTCAGCAGCAGGGATATTCAGGGTATGGAAAGGCTGAGGAAAGGGGTTAGAGAAGGGAAAGTAAGGAAGGAGGTGATGCCTGAAAAAATAAACGGGAGTGGAGTGATTATGGATTGGAGATAAAGGGAGTGAACAAAGAGCTTCCCTTCACATTCCTGATCCATTTACCTTTCCGTGCTCTGCACAGTGACAGAGACGTGGGTATCAACCATGGGTATCAACCATGGGTATAAATCATGGATATAAATCATGGGTATAAATCATTTATATAAACCATGGGTATAAATCATGGATATAAACCATGGGTATCAACCATGGGTATAAATCATTTATATAAACCATGGGTATAAACCATGGGTATCAACCATGGATATAAATCATGGATATAAACCATGCGTATAAACCCTTCCATCTCCTGCCACACTGCACATTGCAGCAGCACCCGAGTTCCAGCCCTGCCTCAAGACTTCTGTGTCTAACACAGACCAAAAAGCCTCTCCCTGCCCTAAATAATTTTTTCTGACTAGTACAATGTTGTATTAGCGGGGCTTTGCAGCCACAAGAATCAGCTGTTAAAGGATGTTAAATCTAGGCCACTGCAAAAGAATCCCGTGAAATAAGGGGAGGGATGGGAAAGGAAGGAAAGTGAAAGATTATCACGGGGAAAATATGTCCCACTTTTGAGGGTTTTCTTCCTTGTGCTCCATTCAGAAAAGGGCATGGATGAAGATGAACCACAGCACAAAAAATGACTCCGGGACAGCAGGAAAAACTCAGCCCAAAGGTTTGAGAGCCCATGGCTGCGGCAGTCCTGTGACAGCGCTGCAGGCAGGAGTGTCATTGTGATCAGGGGGTGATGAAAGGCAGGACTTGTCCTGCCCGGTGGAGAGAACACAGGGATGCACCAAACCCGCGGTGCTGCTCCCGGCCGGTGAGCAGTGATCAGTGATCGGTGATCAGTGATCGGTGACCGTTCTGCTCGGCCGAGGGAGTGAGCAGTGATCAGTGATCGGTGATCAGTGATCGGTGACCGTTCTGCTCGGCCGAGGGAGTGAGCGATGATCAGTGATCGGTGATCGGTAATCGGTGGCCGCTGTCCTTGGGCAGTGCTCGCTGCTCGGTTGATCAGCGCTCAGTGATTGCTCTCCTCGGGCAGCCCTTCCCAGGGCTACAGAGCATCACGTGTGTCGTGTGACGTCACGTGGTGTCACATGTCACATTCCATATGTAATCATATGGCTCACGTGATGTCACGTGGTGTCACGTGTCACATTACATATGCGATCCTATGACGTCGTGTGATGTCACACGACGTCACGTGTGGCGTGTCACATGTCAGCACATGTCCCGTGTCCCCGGCCCCGGCTCAGCGCTGCCGCAGGTCCCGGCCGTGCGGCCCCAGCCCGCCGGGAGTCCGGGGGTGGGTTCAGGGAGCGAGGGGGATCGGCCAGGGCTGGGGTTCCGGTCACTCGGCTGGAGCGGTGTTTGTACCCGGCGGGTGTTTCACCGGTGCCCGGGCACGAACGGGCCGCTCCAGGTCCCGTCAGAGGAGCCGGCGGGCCCGAGGACAGGGCCCCGTGTCCCCGCTGTCCGGGGCGCTCCGGCAGAGGCAGCTCCCGTCTCTGCCCCGCCGGGTCAGCCACGGGCACAGGGACGGGGGCAGAGCGCTCAGAGTCACTCAGAGTCCCCCAGAGTCCCCTTCCATCAGCCTGGCATGGACGGGTTAATGCAGGGCTCCGGTACACGGGCAGACAGGAACATAAAAGCCGCTGGGACTCTCCCTGTGTCCCTGTGTCCCTGTGTCCCCGTTCCCAGAGCCAGGAGCTCCGTTACCTGGGCAGACAGGAACATAAAAACCACTGGGAATCTCCCTGTGTCCCTGTGTCCCCGTGTCCCCGTTCCCAGAGCCCCGCTCATGGCAGGTTTCCCTGTGCGGTGGATGAGTGACTCTGTCCCCGCTCGGCTCCTCCGCGGGGACAGTCACTCCTCCACCGCAAAGGAAAACCTCTTCCTTCCTCCGCGTTGTTCGCAGGCTCCCGAGCAGCTACCGCTCCTGACCTACATAGCGCCGGCTACTCTCACTGAGAGCATGGAAAAGCCCAGATAACAATCTTGTTTTTTCAAGTGCTTAAGATCTTATTGCTCTCATTCTTGTTCCTGCCAACTAAAACTAAGGGTTATGCTGCACTCTGTGAGTCTACACCAGAGAATTTCAGAAAACGCTCGGCCTGGGTTATGAACTCTATATTTGTAGTTATAAATACAAATTAGCAGGTTTAATAAGCTGGACAGAGAGCATCAGACACAGCTGGCCTTCAGTTTTATCAATGGAAATGTAGAAATCTTGGATTCAGACCAAGAAGTTCACTACAAAATGGAATAATTCAGAGCAGGCTTTTGCCTTCTAGTCAAGCTTGGATGGAATTGTAGGGGTTTCTTGTCATTTGCTGTACATGTTTAAAATTGAGGATATGTGCAAGAATGCGTGTGCGTGTTGCCAGTGCATCTTTTCCTTCTGCACCCCAGGGTTTTTGTGTTTGAGTTTGGACAGTGAGAATTGGTACAGAGCCTTGGATTGGGCGGTCCTTGCAGCACGGCCGTGGCACAGCAGCGTGATGCAGGAACGCCTTGTTCCGGCAGTTCTCTCGATGCCTCTGACTCCAGACGTTTTCTTTGAATTTCCTTAACGCCTGCACCTTCCACAGAACTGCTGGAGAATGTTGGGAATTCTCACCTCGGCGCTGTGATCGGACCCAGGGGGTTTCCTGCTCTCTGTCCCGCGTGTTTCAGGCATCGTTCCCAATCCCAGACCTTTCTCCATTGCTGCAATGTCGGAGCACCCTGACAGCAGCTCCTCTGTTCTGGTATTGCACAGATCAAGGAAAATCCTTGGCAGATCACCATCCTCTGACCTTTTCTTGATAACATCTTGTCCTTTGAGCTGCCGTCCCCAAAGATGGTGTTTTTGTGTCTCGGAGCTCCAGGGTGCTCTGGGGAGGTTACACCAAGCCCATCTGCTGAGCCATTAAGGCAGCGCCATGCGCAGCATTACGAGTCCCACCTACACGCCTTGCTGCAGGTGGTTCTTAAATTTCAAAGGCAGTCTGACAGGACTTCTTAACAACTGCCCTTCGGTTCCCAGCAAAACTCATTTTCATCTCCTAGTTCGTTCTGAGGCTCAGCCCACTGGAGGTTTTTTCTGGGGGCGATGTGCATTCAAAAGCCTGAAAAAATGTGAATTCTTTTGAAAGCAGCACCACCCCTCATGCCCTTAGAAGTAAGTACATATAGATTCAAAGCCGTGCACTTTTAAACCTCTCTTCAGTCCCATTCTTTCTTTCCAAGTCACCCTTGATTTTGCCTCTTTGTTGCTGATTCCTGCGCTCCCTCAGCGCCGTCCCTGATTTATGTGTCAGCGCCGAGCGCGTCTGATCAGAGCCCGGCCAAGGTGCTGGTGCAGCGCTCAGCAGGGATGGGAGAGCGGGGCTGAGCCTGAGCGCTGCGGGCGCTGCCACAGCCCCGAGCGCCAACGGGAGCGGAACTGGGGACAGTGACAGGAGCTGGGAGCGCAGCGGGGACAGCGCCTGCTGGGACACCAGCTCCTTGTCCAGCCTGCTCGGAGGGTGAAATAAAAATCACCTTGGTCTCACCCAACCTGCGCTGAAGGGCGTGCGAGGCGCTGCGAGCGGCAGAGAACCGAGCAGGCGCCAGAGCCAGGGATGGGCTTGCACTAAATTATGTCTATATTCAGTTCTGCTTAGCATGAAGCGGCTCTAAGAGCTGAACTAGGTAGGGTGGTGGGGTTTTTTTTAACTTCAGCCCAAGAAAATTTTGTGGGAGGAGTCACTTTGGAAAGGTGGGAAAGCCTTTACCCTCAGGTTGCCTCAGTAAGAAGCTCCCGCTGTGCTACTTGAAAGCCCAATAGACATGTCTGAATTTATAATACACTCTTGAAGTATTCATTCATAATCCTGTAGGGATTTTCAAAGCCACAAAGAGGATGTGTTTCTTTTAACGGGCTACAGGGAAAATATTAGTTCCTGCTGTAATAAACAAATAGTCTATTTTGGTGCAAGAGGAAGAATTTGAAGAGTCAGAGCAACGAAAGGGGAACACTTCTGACACTCTTGGAAGTTTCTGTTTTTCTAAAATATGTGAGACACCATGAACTATTTCCTCCTCTTCCTTTACTCCTTGAAACTTCACTGTTACAACCTGGTGATCCAGCAGTGTGAATCAAAGTCACTGTGTTCTTTCCAGGTAAACTCGTCAGGCAGATGACTGTGCAATTAAAGGCAATACTAAAACAAAAAGGAGAAAAATGGAATGGAAGGATTATTTTTCCCTTGTACAATTTGTTTCCCGGTCTCCTGGCATATCTCAAGAGCCAGTGGTGATGAGCAGAGGCTGGGAGCAGCAGATTCCTCATACAATGGGATTCTGTTGCCATGAGGTTAAAACTGAGGTTTTGTTGCTAAGAAAAAATAAATTTAAAAGTCAGTCCTTCAATTCCTCCCCCTTGTCAGCACAGAACTCCTGCAGGCTTTTACCTCCTCTGCAGCAGGCTGGGACAAGCCCTCGTGCGCAGCGTGGATGGTGGAATTTGAGCAGGATCCATCCTTTGTGCTCACAATGAGTTCCATGAACACGCACAGCCCCTGCGAGCAGCTGGGTGGGTGCAAACACCTTCACCCCAACTCTGTCACTCTGCATGGAGGGGTCCCTCTCCATCCTGTTGTTACCGTTGCGAGGGATGAGATTTGCTTTCAGAAATAGGGAAGCAGACAAATTTCAAGTTGTTCTTAAACTTCTCTCTGTCCTGGACCATTTCATGTACTTCTCATTCCATACTTCAGCCGAGGCACAGTGGCTGCTGAAATTCCGCCAGCCCAGCAGCCAGGGCAGGAAACGAGAGGAACAGGGCACCTGAGGGGAGCCGGAGGCAGCCCAAAGCAGGCACAGGGCAAATTCCCCCACTTTGGGCAAGAGAACCCCAAAAGGTCCACTCAGAAGAGGGTGGGGTCCTGTTGCCAGCACCAGTGAATCCTGCGATGGCTGCGTGTGAGCAGCACTGAGCTGAACCTGTCCTGTCACCACATTTCCTGCAGCACAGGTTGGGTTTGCTCAAAGTCTGGCAGTGCCCTGTGGAGTCAATCCAGTTTTGGGGAGCTTGTGAAATCAGAGCCTGAGGTGGAACAGATGCAGATCACACAATGAGCCCACATCAGAGATCCTTCCGAGATACCCATCTGGGAGGAGATACCAGAGAGAGAATAACCTGCCTGAGTAACTGGTGGGTTTAACCACTCTGAATTACTAAAGGTTTTCCTGAGAAAGGGAACTCGAGTTTCCCTGGATGACCAGGCATTAATTACACATCAGAGCAGGGACAGCATTCTTGTTGCTGTGTTGTAATTTTACATTCTGTTAGGCTTGGTGAATTCACATGCACTGCTCCAGTGTGGGGCTGACAAACCGACCGTAGCCACCCAAATAAATGTGACTTTATGAAAGCTTGGGGGGGCACACGGGAAATTGGTGGACTAAGCTGAGCACTGAAACTCCTTATCAACAGAGGGCAAGGTTTGTTAAATTTACAGTAAATAAAGAAGCCCCAGAAAGCAGGTGACAGCTGCAGTGCAGACTGCAACGCAAGCACTTCAAATTCACCACGGCAAATTCGCTCTGAACCTGGACTCCCACCGCCCAGCCTCCCCTCACCTTATTTAGGAGCTGAGGAACAGCAGGGTCTTATCTTGGGAAGTCACTCTCAGCTCAGCTGGGAGCAGCACACTGGGAGCAGCATTTTCCTCTCTAAACTCGTTAATTGGAGTCCCTTTCCTGCTCTCGGTGCGGAGCCCGCGCTGCTGCTGGGGCTCTGCAGCTGTGTCAGCCTCCTGCCCTCATCCCTGCCTGCCCCTGCCAGCTCAGCTGCCTCTCGGCGCCTGCACATTCAGCAGCAGCTCTTCCTCCTGGAAATAACGCTCCTATTGCTCCTGGAGGAACGCAGGGATGGAGATGAAACCTGCTCTGTCAGCTCCGGGCTCAAAATGTTCCAGACGCCATTGCTGGCTGTTACAAAAGACAGAGCCAGGCACCTGAGAGGTTCTCCTGTTTGCAGCACTGAACTTCATGAATCAGAAGGGTCAGTGAGGAGAATCAGGTTTTGGTTAGAAGACAGTAGAGGTCAGAACATATTTTTTACACTGCAGAGATCAGTCCTTGTGTAATGACATTATAAACGAACGTACCTGTGCTTCACTCCGGATTTTACAGTGTTTTTGTGAGCAGCAGGTTGAAAGGGGTCATGAAAACACAGCTGCAGGAAATCTACAGCAAATACACTGGCACTCATTCTGCTGCAGATTCTGCTCCAAACCCCAGCGAAAGAGAAGCTGGTTATTACAGAATCCCAGCCAGATCTGCGTACGCCAACCCAGCTTCATTTTAGGAGACACAGAGACATTTCACGGCTGTGAATATCACCCCAAGAACAGACCTTGGCCTGTTTTTCTAGCCTTTATAAACTGGCGCCTTTTCTGAATACCCAAACAGTGAAACTGTTTCTTAACTGCTGAGATTCAAGAAGTTAACAGTAAATTGTCCTTGTTTGGGAGCACCTTCAATTGTCGTGCATATTTCATGTAATCATTTTCCATCTTAGTGAACTTAAGTCCACATTGAAACCCTTAATAGGAATTCTGCTATTTAGTCTTCATTAGGGAGTCTTTCTTTCTCTCTCCTTTAAACCACTGTGGATTAAAATAATTGCTTTTGTTTCATATGTGATCAGAGGCTCGCCTGGCCTGTCTCTGCAGGAGGTTTGACAACGCCCAGGTCAGTGTTTCCCCAGGGAGAGAAGGCTCCGTGTGCAGCTCACCCTGGGAAGCTGCTCGGAGCCTGTGCCTCAGCTGAAGCCAATTTCTGGTGCCATTTGTCACTCACAGCTTCCGTGGAGCTGGAACGGCGCAGGAAATCACTGCCGGGGCCAAGGAGCAAAGCAGAGAGGATGGACACTTCAAAAGACAAAGGTTTTCTGTGTCACGGCTGCCATGAGCTCGTCAGACCTCGCTGACAAAGGGGGCAAACATCACTTGGGGAAGTTAGAGCCGGATTACAGAGTCAGGGGAAAGCAAAGCGGAATTTGGAAGGGGAAAATAAGAAGTGTTTAGATGCAGAGATGCGGCAGGCAGAGGTGCAGATGGGAGCTGCAGATCTGCTCCCAGGAACGCAGCTCGCCCTGGATCCAAGGGCTGGCACCGCGGGCAGGGCTGGCTCCAAGCGCTCATTAAAGGTGATCAGCGCTCGCCCTCAGACGATCCCGCGCCGGGAAGTCTGATCGTGTTCGCTTTGAAACGCTCCGGAGGCTTCGGAGTGAGGGCTGGACTGGCGAGAGGGCGTTCCTGGCGCTGTGCACGGGCCTTTTGCTCTTCCCCTGGAACCTCACACCGGGTCACTGCAGAGCAGAGCAGAGGGGCTCCTGCAGGTCCCACCCGTGCAGCAGAAACTGCTCGAGTTCCTCACCCAGAGCCTCTGCAGGTTCATAAACACGGGGATGCCTGCATCTCTCACCGAGGCTGCATTGATAGAACCGCCCTTCACCTGCTCCATCCCTGAGAGCGGCTGGACAAAGCAATTCTGGAAACTGGGGCAGGAAAAAGGTACCGAGGGTCAGACAGAGCAGCAGCGCCAGGGAGAGAGGGGGATACGAACACCCTGGATCCTGGACAGGAAATCTTGATAATACTGGAATTATCAGCGTAAGGAGACCGGCACTTGGAGTGGGAAGTTTTTTAGGACAGACATTGTAAATATGAGCGCCATGGCCCCAAGGGTGATGACTGCAATGAAGTGTCACAGAGTTAAGAGCAGCCTGCCGTGTCCATCCTCACAGGGGACAAGGTTTTGTGTGAAAAAACCCCAGACTTTAGAGCCACAGCAATGGGAGAAGCCAACCAACCACTAAATCAGACATTGCAGGGATAAAAACCAGCACTAACCTTAAAAGGGGGTTGTTTTCAAAACATTTGTCCAGTTCCTACATTTGTTATTTCGCATTATCAGCTCTCACTACTCTCAGACACCTTTTCTGAAACCTGTGTCCAACCCAGCCAGCTCATCCTGCCTGCACCTTCTGAAAGAGTTTTGCTTCAGGATGGTGAGATCCCCTCTTACCCTCACTGAGAGCACAGCCTGTGCCCCGTGCACGCCCAGGGGAGCAAATGGGATTGTGCAGAGTCACCTCAAGTGACAAATCCAGCCAAAGGGGGATGTCAGGACTGCTGGCACTTCATGCACAGATTGGTTTATGTTCCCTGTGGCTGGAATCCCCCATGAGTGCAGGGCATGACTCCAGGTGACCATGGGGGGCCAGATGGTGCTGAGCTGACTGTGACTGAAATGGGACATCCATGGCAGCGGAGGCTTCCCACTGTTCCTGTGTACCAGGGCAAATGCAGTCTTGTGGGCATGACATCCTCTGCTGAGATCAGGGAGCTCTGCGGAGATCAGGGAGCTGTGCTGAGATTGGGGAGCTCTGCTGGGATCAGGGAGGTCTGCTGAGATCAGGAAGCTGTGCTGGGACTGGGGACCTGTGCTGGGATCAGGGAGCTCTGCCGAGAGTGGGGAACTGCTGAGATCAGGAAGCTCTGCTGGGATCGGGGAGCTCTGCTGGGATCAGGGAGCTCTGCTGAGATTGGGGAGCTCTGCTGAGATCAGGGAGCTCTGCTGAGATTGGGGAGCTCTGCTGAGATCAGGGAGCTCTGCTGAGCAGGCTGACACCCCGGGGAGCAGAAAGGAGCCCCAAGCTCTGAGATGAAACTCCCGGCAGCTCTGCAGCAGTGTTCACCGTAGGCTTGCGCTCAGCATGCAGAGCGAGGCGTTCCACGGCACAGGAATGCTGCAGTTGATAAAAGAGCAGGAGCAGAAGTGCTGACTGAGCTTTGGCTCCTGTATCCTTTCTGCCCGGCCCCTAATGAACATTTAATTGGCTGGAGCGATGTTTATCCCTGCAGTGAGCTGGCAAGCCCAGATAACTGTCTAGATCCTCAGACGATATAAACAGGCACAGCTCCAGTGGGTTTCAGGAGAATACCCAGCTGAAAGCTTGGCCTGGTACATTCAGAGTTTGTAGTTTTTATTCTGTTTTCCCTATGGAGCTGTGTGTCCCAGCTGTGTGCAGATGCTTCCGAACCCTAAGCTTTGGGATGGCAGCCTGCTCCTACCTGCTGTGTCTCCTGCCATCCTGCAGCATTTTAGAAGACAAAAGGAAAGAGGATTTCCTCTAGTTAGGTATTTCCTAATAATCTGGTGTCAGTGGGAAATCCCTATAGCTACAAGTTTGATCTCTGTGTCTATGTGTATAAACTTCCGGGGAATAGATGAGAGAGCAGCAAATGCTATTCAAAAATAAATACGATAATTCCTGGGGATTGAGTTCCAGTAGAACCAGCTGTGTACTGGAAGCAGCTTTTTCTGATAGCACTGAAACACCCAGGTAATCTCGTGTTTCCTGCCAAACACAGAGTCTTCTGCAAAAGGTTTTTCAGGGATACCGATTTATATCCAAAAGTCTCTGCATGCACTGACTAACATTGGAAATTACTGACTTGGTTGCAAGTACATGTGGATGCCTGTGAGCAGAATTGGATTCTCTTTTGATTTTTTTGCCTGCAGACTACTCAGTTAAAAAAAAAAAAAAGAAAAAAAAAAGCCGTATCAAATGAACAAAAAGCAATGTTTGTTGCTGTCCTTTTCCCTTGCAAGGTGTGTGTGATAACACCGTCCCTGCCTGAGCAGAGGAGCCGCGGGGCTGTGCAGCGCTGGCAGGGACAGGGACAGGGACAGGGACAGGGACAGAGCCACGGTGCTGCAGCTTCAGACTCGGCGGAGAGACAAATCCAGGGAAGGGATTGTTGGTGATGGAGGCCAAAGCCTTTCGGAGGGCAGTGGGCGTTTCAGGCGCTGTTTCGTGCTGTGTGCATGAGGATGGGGCCGGGAGTCCCGGCGGTGTCGGGGAAGGCGCAGGGAGCTGCCCCACGCTGGGCAGGGACCTCTCGCACCCCGGGGCTGTGGGAGCGGAGGGGAGGGAGGCGCTGGGGGCTCCGGCCCGGCTGGGGCACCCATTGCTGCTGTTCCCCTGGGGCGCGGGGCCAGAACCGAGCCCGACACCTGCAGAGGCTCCGGGAGCCGCGCTCCGGAGTCACAGCCCCTCCTGCTGCTGCTGGGGACCGGGCAGAGCCGGGCTGGGCTCCCCGGGGTCACAGCCCCTCCTGCGGATCGGGCAGAGCCGGGCTGGGCGCTCCGGGGACAGAGCCGGGCCGGGCTCCCCGGGGCTCGGGGGGAGCCGGGGCTGCCCGGCTCTCTCAGACCCCTCCCTGAACCCCTCTCCCATCCCGGGGATGCGCTGGGGTTGTTTTCAGCCCCGCTCAGTTTCAGAATCCCCCTTTCTCCAAGCTGCCCCCGTCACTTCCCCGAGTAATCCTCTCCTTAGCTGCCTTACGTTAACACCTCTTTATTGCAGAAATTGGCTTTTTCAGGTTTATACTCCACTAATTGGCTTTTTCACCCCCTGAACCCTTTCTGCTTCCTCCTGCCTGCAGCCCGGCCCCTTTCACCACCTAATCCCCTCTTTCCACACTTCGATCCCACCATTCTCTTTTTCCTTCCTTTTATTTCCTCCCCAAATGAGCTCCTACTCTTTTGCTACAGCCCCTGAGGCTCTGGTGTTAAAAACCTCTGACTTGTGTTTTGGTGCTAAAAATTTCTGACTTTCCCTGACTTTCATTATCTGACACTTGTAAAATCGGCTCTGATCCTGCGAACGAGCACGGACACGCCGGGCTGGGTTGGATGCTGTGACACCAGGGCCTGCCTTGCCAGTTTGCATGCTTTTAGCAAGACTTGCACGATATTTATGTTTCTCTTTCTGAAAATTCAAATTTAAGGAGTCCATGTTAGAAAGGTTCTGCTTCACATAGGAAAAAAAACAAGAGAAGAAATAACTTCCAGTCCTCCTAGTTGGAGAAGCAGATAGGAAGTGTAAATCACCTAAATCTGAGAGTAAGAGGGAAAATAAAAATAACTCAATTGTCTCTCTGTATATTTCAAATCTCTTCACTGCAATCTCGTAATCTCATTGAAGCTGAGCCAAATTTGGAATACCTGCAGCTGGCAATGCTGAGCGTGCAGTTAAACATGTTTGCAATTATTCGCACTCACTTATTAAGTTATCACTGGCTTTTTCTAAACAGAAACCAAGTAAGTCAGGAAGATGGATTGCCTATACAGTACCAGAACAATGCTGCACCCAGTGCAGACAAAAGGCTCAAAGAAAGGAAAACAGAGAACCAAAGCTGGGCTGTTCCAAAGGGATATTTTAGGAACATCTGGTCTCTACTGGAAGAAGCATTTCTCCAAAAATGGGGGGAAAAAAATCAAACAAAAAAGTAAAATCTTTACATGTATTCAAAAGCAAAACTTTAACGAACAGGCTTTGATCTGCAAATGTAATTAGCATTAGAATTAGAGATGGAATGGAGATTTGTCTAAAAGCATTAATTCAAATCCCACGCCTGATATTTTCTTATCACTGCTGTAATTCTAACAGTGCCTGTGGCAGATTCAGAAATCAGAAGAAAGGGACAAGGGCAGTAGGTCTCCCACTAGCAAAAAAAAAAAGGGGGGCGGTGGGAGTGAGGAAAAGGAGTGCGAGATGGAATTAATCTGTAATATCCCCAACCCTACTCTATTTTCAATGTATGAATTATTTATCTCCCAATCTCCAAACGCCAATAAATCTGTGTGCACCATTACTTTGATCTCCCCAGCACTGCAGTGCCGAAAACGAGAGGGCTCTGGAAGCCGACAGGCGTCAGGCAGGGCTCACTTGAGCAGTGTCCCAAACTCCGGCTGCAGGTCTGGGATGACCCCGTTTGCTGGAAGCTCCCGTCCTCACAGCCGTGTGTGCCCGGGGCACACCTGGAGGAGCCGCGCTGGCCGCAGGTGACACTGCCAGGGGCCGTGCTCACGCTGGTGCTTGGGGGGCAGCAGCTGACCCAGCAGGGCTGGGCCGGTCCCTGGGTCGCTGCCTTGGTGACGTGTGCTGCTCTGCACTCTCAGCGTTGGAGGGGTGCTGGAGCTTGGAATCAACCTCCTTCCCAGTCCCCGAGCATCCGAGCGCACCCAGGTGCAGACAAAGCTTCTGCTGGGCCAGCAGCAGCACCCGGTGTGCCCGTCACCCACAGGAGCCAGGGATGGCCTCGATCCCACGGCACCGGGACTCCCCTGTCACCCACAGGAGCCAGGGATGGCCTCGATCCCATGGCACCAGGACTCCCCCGTCACCCACAGGAGCCAGGGATGGCCTCGATCCCATGCCACCAGGACTCCCCCGTCACCCACAGGAGCCAGGGATGGCCTCGATCCCACGGCACCAGGACTCCCCATTACCCGCAGATGCTCTCAGCAAGCTGCTCTCTCAATCCTCACCACAAGACTGCAAACCCTTCCCAACCTTTATCCGTGAAACATCCCAGGTTATGCTCCCTCTGAAGTCGGTGGCCAGGCCACTGCTCCCAGACTCATGTTCAGACACCTCTCCAACTCTTCTCTGGCCAATTCTCTTTGTAAATTGTGCTCTCCTTGAAACTGGAAGTAGACACATGGTGATTATGCGCTTACCAGAGGGATTTGACCAAGCGTTTATAGTTTTCAAGTCAATATTTTAATTGTTATTACTATTATTAAAATTGCAGTTTCGCTTGATCTTGTTACAGTTTTTACCTTTTTTTTTTTCATTCCCTAAGAAAGAAAATAACTTTAGCAGGAACAAAGGCTGAGAGGCTGAGCAAAAGTCAGCCATAAGAGTCTTATCAAAGCCTCAACAGAGTGGGAATAATTATTCACACTCTGTTGGGGGTTCCAGAAAGCCCATCTGAGGAAAAGGATCACTCAGTCTTTTCAACATGCGAAATTAAAGAAAAGCACTAGAAATTCAGCACAGGCTTGGGAGGGGGAAGCAAAACAGGGGCGGCTGAGAGAAGGATGTGGCTGCTCCTCTCACACTGGACTCACAGCCCTGGCTGACCCCTCGCCGAGCGGGCTGTTCTGGCTAGTGTGCCACCAGCAGAGCTGTGACAGAGCTGTGCCAGTGTCCCCCAGCAGAGCTGTGACAGAGCTGTGCTGTGCCAGTGTCCCCACAGCAGTGCTGTGACAGAGCTGTGCCAGTGTCCCCATGGCAGAGCTGTGACAGAGCTGTGCCAGTGTCCCATGGCAGAGCTGTGACAGAGCTGGGCAGGTCAGTGTCCCACAGCAGAGCTGTGACAGAGCTGTGCCAGTGTCCCCATGGCAGTCCTGTGACAGAGCTGTGCCAGTGTCCCATGGCAGTGCTGTGACAGAGCTGGGCTGTGCCAATGTCCCCCAGCAGAGCTGTGACAGAGCTGTGCTGTGCCAGTGTCCCCCAGCAGAGCTGTGACAGAGCTGTGCCAGTAACTGCGGTGCAAGGGGAGCTGCAGGGCTGAACACAGAGCCTGTACGACAAACCACAGGTACCTGCTGGGCCCTGTTCCCCTCTCCCCCTGCCGTGCTGGTTGTTTATTCTGCAGATGGAAAAATATCTGAGCTTTACCTGATCGACTCATTTAATTTCAGACACCTTTCTGCTGCCTCCCACACTGGCCTTCCTTCTCCAAAGAGACATCTCTTAAATATTCATGATACAGCCGTACATGGAACTGCTGAAAACTTTCATTTTTAACTATTTGGCTGCTGGTTTTTGAAGATTATAACCTGCCACAATGATTAATATAGTTTATTATTTAGCTGGACTGTCCCACGTGTCTGTATCAATTTCTTATCTCAAACGGACGCTGTCTGAGAGGAAATCCCACGTTTTCTTCTGTTTTGCATAAAACCTCCCTGTGTGGAATCCTGACAGGGACTTGTCACACTCAGCCTGTCACAGACACAGATCATCGCGTGCACTGTGTCCCCAGGAGTTAGGAAATTAATTTTATCTCCATTACACGAATGGGAAACCGAGGCAGGGAGGTGTGAAATGATTTACCCAGGGTCACACACGAGGCCTGGGCAGAGCAGGAATTTGAATAGAGCTTTTGCAAGCCCAGAGCTGATACACTGACCACTATGTCAACTTGGGGTTTATTAAAAGAAATAATTATATATACACATATATATCTCTATAATTAAAACTATTCAAAATCTGTAATTAGGGTTGACATTTAAAATGATGCCTAGAACTGAGTCAGCTCCAGTCTCTCGTAAAGCAGGGTTACCCAACAGCCTGGAGGTAGCCCTTGGCACCTGGAGCCCCGCTCAAACAACTGGGAGTGTTTGTGCTCCTAAATCACCTCCTGAGGTCACCTCAGGGGAAAGAACTGAAATGCCCGGCTGGGCAAGGCCTGTGGGGGTCCCACAGCTGCAGAGCCCCGTGCCAGGGCTGGCAGTGCCCTGCGAGCACAGGGACAGCAGTTTATCAGTGACCACAGGGAAGGTTGGTCGGTCACTGCTGGAGCCACCTGCCCGCCTGGGCAGTGCCCTGCAAGCACGGGGGGATGGCAGCGGTCATCAGGTTGAATTGGTCACTGCTGGAGCCGTCTGCCCGCCTGTGCAGTGCCCTGCGAGCACAGGGACAATGGCAGTGATATATCAGTGACCACAGGGAAGGTTGGGTCGGTCACTGCTGGAGCCACCTGCCCGCCCGGCCACGCTGGGCGCCGCTCCCCGGCTGTGCCAGCCGCCCACTCTGTGCCAGGTCAGCCCTCTGCCGGGTCAGCGCTTTGCCTGGCTCAGTGCTGGGTTTGGGAATTATTAATGAGGGACTCTGAGGCTGCATTATTGCAATGCACGGCTCCAGTCAACACTGGCAGGACTCAAATCTCCGTTTGGAACGAGAACCCATCACTGGTTCCTCTCTGCCCGGCAGGAGGTTTCACGGGAGCTTTGGAGTGGGATTTGGGTTAGAGACGGGGCTGGGTCCTGCCCAGGTGCCACCTCACCTCAGCCACAGCCACACCAAGGCTGCTCCTGCTCTGACTGCAGTGGCCCTGGAATGGGGACATGGAAAATTGAAGGTGATCTCTCCGTCCCTCGGGTCTCCACTGTGAGGCTGCTTCCTGAATGTGTTAAACAAAGACGCTGCACAGTTTTCTGGCCTGGAGCTTTGAGACATTTGTTGAGAAGCAAGCTAACCGAGTGCAGATGGAGCCCACAGATAAAGCAGTGACCAGGTCTCTGAGGCACTGCTCCGTCCCTGCCCAGCTCCTGGACATAGAGGGTGCTTGTTATTCCTCAGAAACACAGGCCTTCCTCTCCCCGTGTGCCCTGGGAGCTTGCACAGAGAGAAGACTTTCTTCCAAATGGTTGGCATCCTTGTTTCCAAGTGAAAAGCCCTTTTCCGTCTTCTCTTCGAAATCCTCAGGAACGAGTGTCCCTCACACTCAGCAGCCGTTCCCTGTGCAGGGGTTTCGCACCACGCTGGGCAGTGCCGCAGCCCCGGTGAGCCGGGCACACACCCGGCTGCCAGGCTGGGCATGCGGGCGGGCCCTGCTGGGGGCCTCCTCAGCTGGAGATTTATTTCATGTGGGGTGGGGAGGGAACTTTCCAGCCTGAATTCATAAAAAAGAAGCCAGACCAGAGCGTAAAACCAATCCCACAGTGGCCAAAAAAATAAAAACAGAACGAGGTGATGTAATCAAGTTCCCTACCTGTTGGCATTTTGCAACCCTAAGAACAAACAGAATCTGAACTGTTCACTGTTCTGTGCCTCGTGTTACATAACATTTTACTGTTTCTCTCTGTGCATTTGCTGTTGTCTGGCTGCTCTGCTGTGCCCACCAGGGCAGTGACAAAGGGCAGGAGACACAGGCAGGGGTTTGGGAAGCGTTGGTGGAGGTGAGGCTGGGGGCAGAGGAGAGCCCAGTGTGCCTCGCTGGCCAAATGTCAACGGGAGTGCCTTTGCCATTGTACGGACTAAACCCTGTTGGGTTTGTGCTGGGAAAACTGCAGATCCCCAGCACAAAATGTTACCCGCAGGGCTCGCTGAGCTGTGTTATAAATGTGCTGTATACCAAGGGAAAAGTATTCTCTGGTGTCAAAAAATTGTTGGTGTTGCTTTGATTATTTTTTTTAAAAAATACTTTCAAAGTGAAAAAGAGGATTTTTTTTTTTTTTATCTTAAAGGGATAAAAAGCAGCAGGGAGTTGCTTTCCTTAGTCTATATGCCCTTTAAAATCCAGCACAGAATACCCTATTAATTTATTTTCTCTTTCCCAGCACCGCATTTTGGCAATGCCCGTCACGCTGTGGACATGCGGTTGGCTGTGATCAGACCCGAGGCGACGATGGAGGAATCGGGGGCGTTTTTGCCCCGCTCCCCCGGCAGCAGCCCTGGGGGAGCTCATGGCAGGAGCCGGGCTGGCTGCTCCTGGGGAGGGAAGGCAGAGCCGAGGCCGGTGCCTGTGCCCCGCCACAGCGCGGGGATGTGCCACCGCTGCCACCCCCGTGCCACCGTCATTGTGCGCGGGTCAGAGCGCTGAATATCCACGGACTCGCTCCCTCAGCCCTCCAGCCCTGCTCCCACCGCCACGGGCACTCCTATTGCACAGCTCTCACCTCTGGCCCCGCCGTCCGCACGGCTCCGCGCTTCAAAGGCTCTGCCTGTGTAGAAAATGCCTCATTGAGGGAATGGTCAGAGCTGCACAATTATTTCGGGAAAACTCGACATTGTGTTTCAGCTGAGGACAGGAGGAACTGGCGAAAGTCTGAATCGCTTTCAAGATTCAGATCTAAATCCTGAGGTTTAGAAATATAAAAGTCAAAACTACAATAGTCCAAACACACAGAGCCTATTCTTTGCACCTTGAAATGTGGAAAATTAAAGACCTGCTCTCAGTTTGACTACTCACCTTTCCATTTTCTGAGGCACCCAACAAAGTTCCCTCTGCTAATGAATACAGGTTTTGATTGTTGGATTACACAGATTATTTTCTGTCATCTTCAAGTCCTTTAAACAATTGCTGCCTTTGAAATCCCTTATGCAAGAAGCATATGACCTTACAACACTCCTATTCCTCTTTTGTGTTTAACATCACAGCCCTCTCTGTGGTTACACACAATGTGGGGAAAGCTGTAGGTCAGGGCTGTGAGGTGACAGCTAAAAACGCAGGGCACCCGACTATTGAAGCTGACACAAAATACACAGAAGAAAAGAGGCTGCATGGAAAAGGGTTTAAAAGTAAACATTATTTTTTATATCACATTTTGTTACAGCTCCAAAACCCAAGGAACAGATGGTTGTACACAGGACAGGATATAAACCCAGGGACAACAGAAAATTAAATGGAATGTAAACTCGAGTGCTGAAACAGTCTCAAATTGAGACTTGCTTGAAGTGTGGTCAGGAATATCCACACTGGTTGGGATTTATCCTGGAGCACCATTCCTGCCCCCCAGCCTTTCTCTCTCCCTCTCTCTCTTGTCTCTGTTCCCTGCCATGTTCTGCTTGTGCACCAACACCAATCTCTCAGGGATTTCCCATGAGCGTTTCAGATCTCCACAATATCGTCCATTTAAACACAACACTGAACTTCACAAACAGAATTATCTGGTTTGGGGATGTCTTTGGGCAAGAGATGGGCAACATTCAGAGAAGCTCAGGCACGGCTGGTAAACCCCAAGAAATGTCAAGTGCCTGGGAAGAGCTGAGGAGCCACAGATATGGTTTAAACCCAGGGAAACTTCCAGGTACAGCAGTGAATGTGAATCTCTTTGTGAATGTTTTCTGTGAGAGTTGTTGTGCTGCACAGTTCCTATGCTGGGATTTGAACGCAGAAAATGCTGTGGGCACAAGAGCCTTGAAACAATAAACTCAGCCGAACTCTGTCTAACTCAGCATTCAGAAATTTTATTGGCAGGGACATGCAGAAAGGAACGAGAAATCATAATTCAGCAAATTCCTTCTATCCCTGCTCAGCTCCCTGTCCTCGCAGTAAATTATTCACCTCAGCAATGACTCAGTTAGCAGCAGATTAAAGGCTGGGTTCTGTGCCCTCGCTGTTCTTGGTGAGCCCTGGGAAGCCTCTCACAAACCCCTCACCGAGGGCAGCAGAGCCTGTGAGGAGTCGGTGTCTGTGCTCAGCCCCAGCACAAAGCACCCCAGAGCCCTCCTGTCAGCCTCAGCCCCACACAAAGCACCCCAGAACCCTCCTGTCAGCCTCAGTCCCACACAAAGCACCCCAGAACCCTCCTGTCAGCCTCAGCCCCACACAAAGCACCCCAGAACCCTCCTGTCAGCCTCAGCCCCACACAAAGCACCCCAGAACCCTCCTGTCCGCCTCAGCCCCAGCACAAAGCACCCCAGAACCCTCCTGTCAGCCTCAGCCCGGTGTCCCTGGGGCTGGGCAGCATCAGCCCCTCCGCAGAGCCACCACGGCCGGGTTCAGGGCTGGGAACCACCGGTGACCCTCGGGTGTCTCAGCCCAGCTCCTGAGAGGGCCGTGAGGAGCAGCCCCAGGCAGTCCCTGCCCGGTTCCTGGGCACACAACCCCTGCTGTTCCACGGGGATGTCCCCTGTGCCACTCCTGCTCTCCCCGGGGCTCTGTCCGAGCTGCTCCGGGCTGTGGTGGCTCCAGCCCTGTCCTGAGAGGTTCTGGGGCTGTTCCCGACTCTCACTGATGAACACGACCCCTGCAGCAGACAGAAGTGTTTTGCCTTGTTACTCCCAGGATTCTGCAAAACACAAAAATGTGACCCTTCTGCTGTCAGTAGAAAGGAAAAATGAAATTTCAGTCTAATCAGCTACATCCATGTCTCCTACTAAATAAACAAACCCCATGAAAATACAGTTATTAAACTAAACACATTTGACTCCACAAGCCTTTCATGAACTGGGTACCGATTTAAACTGATAATTCTCTGCATAGAAAATTTCAGGAATGATCTTCTTTTCCTGTCAGCAAAGCCTGAAAAAATAGCATGGAACTGATATTCTGTCACAGTGCCCGGGTCTGCAAAATTCAACAGGTGAAAGTTAAAGCGATAAAATTCCCACAGAATATTTGGAACTCAGAACTGTTTGGCAACTCACAGAAAACAACCTGTGTGCTCTGTAGGCACTGATGTTTCATCTCTCACTTCTCCCAGCTGTCCTGAGCTCAGAGTTATCATTGCAGCTTACTGGAAAGCTCTTGATGCAGCCAGTTCCTTTTAAAATATATTTTGTTGGAAGTTGTTAGAAAATTCAATAAAGAGACTTTGATCATGATCCATTCATTGACTTTCTTGGACTAACTTTTATATGGGATTTAAAGTGGATTTGAAGCTTCTGTTTCAAAAGCAAAGCATATTTTCCAAATTCCTGCAGTGCCTCATGGCATCAGCTTTGCTTTTGAAATAGAGAATGAGGATGCAGAGATATTAAAGCTAAGCTCAGAGAAACATGATTTTCACCCCCTCTAGAAAAACAGGAACATCCTTACTCTTCCTTTGAATACATAATTAGTGCTAATTGAAGCCACATGTCAGGGATGGATGCAGCAGGACAGAGCACAGAATGCAAACGGCTTTCCTGTCAATGAGGAGCTGCAGCTTTTCCTCTGCCTGGCTCCTCACGCCCCAGGCGGACCTGCAAGTCACCAGTGGCCATCACAGGCCTCATCAGCAGTCCCCAATAAATCTGCGTTTGTTCAAATCACCTTTCCTCCCTCCTCTGCAGCCCCCAGAGCCCTCGGGCTGGGTTCTCCTGCCCCTGTCCAGGGTCACCCCCAGCTCTGAGTCCCCCCTTCAGCAAGGGGAGAAAATGACACAACACCCAATTCCCACCCAGCTTTTCCAATTTCCCAGCTGCTGAGCAGTTCCCTGGATCCCAGTCAAAGGCTGCAGGTGCCCTGGGTAGGATCTCCCCTGAAGGAACATCGCAGCCTGGCTGGAGCTGCAGCCTGGAGAACGCTGAGGATGGGGATCCGCTGCTCCTGCTCAACCCCACCCACAGGGCTCTGTCCTCGTGTCCTCCTGTCACTGCTGGTACACTGTGCTCCTGTTCCTCGCACAGAACTCCCTGGGTCTCCTCCAGGCCCCTCCGTGTGACAGCAGAACAGAGGGACCTGGGAGGAGACCGAGGCCTGGGAGGAGTTGGGAAGGGCAGGAGGGCAGCAGGGGCTCCTCCTTGCAGCCCCGGCCGCTCCGATGAGCTCTGCCCTGGATTAAAGCCGAGCTCAGGCTCTCCTCGGGTAAACCTGAGAGATCAGCGGCATCTCAGTGTCCAGCTCCGTGTCTGGAAATCAGTGTAAGCTTGGGAATTTTGGGTAGATTGTCCTTACTACAATGACAGCATTCTGATTTAGGTTCTGTACAATTAATGATTGAAAACTGAATGAACCCGGAATCCCGGCTGGCAGGGAGCTGGCACTGCGGCAGTGCTCGCAGCCCTGCCTGGGGACGCCTTCCTAGGTTCCTTCAAAAGCCCAGCAAGGAAGTGTGGAACACAAATCCCAATATTTATTCCCATTAATGCACGTTTTGCCCCGGCTCTGTCTTCACACGTTTGGTCTGGTTAATTTAGTTCTTCTCTCTTGTAATTTATGAAGTATCCCACTGTAATTCTAAGCAGGAGATGAGGCAGGGGAGGGGGAGAAGCCCCAGTTCCTTCGCAGGGCCGGTGTTTCCTGCCAGGAACGATCTCTGGGAAGGGCTCCCAGGGTGTCCCTCCCTCTGCAGATCCCGCAGCTCCACGGGCTGGGCCATGAGAGGAGCTGTGTCCCACACTGCCATCCCCACGCGTCCCCAGGGTTTTCAGGGTGTTTCATAACTGTTTGTGCTGCCCAGTTAAAGGAATTAACAACACAAAACAAAAAGCTGGTACAAGAGACAATTAAATGACTTCGGTTGAGATGCTCCATAATTTATTGCAGATCTATGAGAGAACACTTGTAGAACCCATTTAATTCATTTAATAGTAATGCAAACATTGATATAAATTAACACTCCAGAACGCTTTCTCACATCTTTTCCCTCCCCATGAGAGGTGAATGAAAATGATTTATTACCCATAGATTATAATTGCTTAAAATAGGTTATGATGTAAGAAAAAAAAATCTAATCCCTTCTACCAGGCAGGAGCAAAATTCTACAGACAGAGAAATTACATCTAACGCCAGCGTGTTAAGGAAGAAACATTCTCCTTCTCCCTTTGGGGAAACCCTAAGAACATCTTTTTAGAACTGTCAAAATTCACAAGCTGTAATAAATTATTCTTTTTCATTACCCATTTATTAAGCAGGCTGTTTGGTATAATAGCAGGAAAATTCTGCTTAATTTTTACAGCATTACACTGCTGTGATTTCTCGTTTGAAACAGATGAGCTGTGAGGAGCAGAGCCGGGTTTTGTTCTGCGCAGGGACGCGCTTCCCTCGGATTGGGACGGAGACAGCGCCTGTGCCCGGCCCTGCCTGGCAGAGAGCTCCTGTGGGGCTGGGCTGGAGCTGCCCCGGGCTCCTCCAGAGGTACCGTGGAATCAGAACCTGGAGTGAGTTAACCGGAGAACAAGAGGGAAAGCAGCTCACCAAACCCTGTAGCAGAATTCAGGCTGCTCTAACGGGAACTGAGAGCTGCTGCAGGGCTCTCGTTAACTGCTGAGGTGAAATCCTGAACGGAACCGTGCTGGATAAACGGAGCAGAGCCTGGTCTGGGAGAGGAGAGATCTGGAGCAGGGTTCTGGCTCCATCACCCAGCTCTGTGTGATTCTGAGTGATTTATTGAATACAGTCATTTAATAGATCATAGGCGTGTATTATACTGTAATTATATGACTATGATTTACATTTTATATGTGTGTGTATATATAAAAAAAATAGTAAAGGAGTACTCAGGGTGAATCTGCCTCAGCCCTGGTGCTGACAGTGAAACACCAATGGCTTCGCTCCCATAAAATTGAAGTAGAAATACATATTCTTTTCCTTCCTCTGGTTTGCGTAAGCTGTAGTGAAAATGCACACTCTGCCCTGGGTTCATTGTGTGTAAAGGGATCCAGAGTTACAAACCACACTGGAAGTGGTGATTGTAATGGCATTATTTAGAGCATATTATTATTATTGTTATTGTTATTGTTGTTGTTATAATTGTTATTATTTTGCTCAGTTGTGCTGGGCCACGCTGCGCTCATCCTCCCCATGCTCCGAATCAAACATCCGAGCTGTGACACCCAACACAGCGACAGCCCTTCCCCGTCTGCTGCTGTGCAGGCTCAGGGGCCGTGTCTGGGCAGACCCTCGGGGGCAAAGGGAAACTCCTGCAGGTCCCCGGGGTCCCCGGGTGCTCCCCTGAGCTCAGGATGTCCCACCCGTGTCCCCCCGGTGCCACAGAGCTGCTCGAGGCAGCCCAAACCCGGCAGTGCAGGAGCAGGGGGAGCCCATGGCTGCAGTCCTGTCCCCAGGGGACATCTGTGATCACTGCTGGCCCCCCAGCCCCAAAGGGCCCTGCAATGGAAACAGAAAATAAAATCTGCCTGTCTCCTGCACCCTGACTGGCCACAGCAGGGCAGCGACGCTGCCTTGTTGGCTTTGGCTGAAAATATATAAATAAATGGTGGCGATAAACCCATATTGTATCTGCACAGCCAGCAGCGACAGAAAGCTGCTTTCCTCAGCTAGGAAGTGGATTACATTTTTATAACTAATCCGCAGCTCTTTGACTGAAAAGATTTGCTAAGCCCCCCCCTTCGCTGCTTTTTCTTTTAGGTCTGTGTGCTCCAAAAGCTTCCTTCCACCTCCTTCCTCCTGCTCCCCAAAAATAAATGCAGGGCTGTTTTTCTGAACTCGCCGTACGTAACTTTGTTTGTGCCTTGCATTGTTACAGGGGAGTCACAGACAGGGAACAAACCCAACACCCAAACAACTCAGTGCTTCGCTGATCCATAAAATCATTGTAGGCAGCGTTTCAGTTTCAACAAGTGCCAGAAACTCTCCCCCCTCCCCGAATATAAAAATAAATCAGAAACAAAAATAACAAGGCTATTAATCTTTCATTAAGTTAAAGGGATGAAAAGGAATCGCTTAAAGTATCATTCTTTACTTGCACCACAAGATTGGATGCCCCCTGCTAACTTCAAAGGCTCTAGAAGAAGCTGGTTAATATTGTTGGCACAGAACCAGATCGTGGTTTATTTTAGTTTTTCTGATTTTTTTTTCAACAAAAGAAAACATTAAGGGTTGGACACTGATTGCTGAGGAGCAGCTATTGAAAGTGGGGGCCTTTTGAGCTGCTACCAGTGATGTGTCAATTTTCAGGCATGTAAAAACCACTCAAAAAATCGTGTCAGCCACTGCACGGGAGCAGAGCTCCGCACTGCTGCTCCTGTGTGCTCGGCTGCAAATCCCTGGGTTTCCTGTATCCCAGAGCGCTTGGGCAGGCAGGGCAGGGTTTGGGAAGGGTTTGGGAAGGGTTTGGGAAGGGAAGGGCTGAGGATGCGCTGAGAGCTGAGCCCTGGACCTGCCCTTTCCAGGCTGCGTCACCAAATAAAACAGGAATATCCCATTTGTCCCTGTGAAGTTTTTTTCTTCTCTACATCAGGCTATTAATTCATAACCACTGCAAATAAATTTGGCCACACTCCCCAAAGCGGATTTCACCCAGCATCTCCCTGCCAGGCTTCTCTCCAGCTATTCCCTCTGGGCCGGATCCAGCGTTCACCACAGAATTCCCATGTCACTACCAGTGTCTGCAGAAGGTGTCTGTACATCCTGGCACACCCCACATATGCCAGATATCTGAAATTCCTCCGTCAAACCCCTTTTCAGGAGAAGTCTGTACACTGCTGCTGTGGGTACTGCCCCCCGGCTTGATTGAATTCTGTATTTTACCTGTCTGAGCCAGTCCATACATTTGGGGGCTGGAGGAAAGGGCACGGCCGTTACCCTCTGGGGTTTATTTGAGAGGAAGCACCCGTTTCCTGAGCCAACAGCGCGTGGAGCCAGCGCGCTGCTGGCAGGGCAGGTCGCCCAGTGCTTCCCATTATGAGCCACCTTCCAGTGGCTCTGCCAGGCTGGGTCTGTCCTGGAACGTGCGATCCCAGCTGACTGCTTCACTCAGCTCGGGCAGTGAGATGAGGGATTCAAAAATCCTGGCAAACAACGCGGCAATAACGCTGTTATTTGTCTGCCCAGAGCCTGAAAGCGCGAGGGGTGTGTCTGGAACCTGTCCTGCAGCGCTGAGTGCCGCAGAAAGGGCTGAGGGGTGGAAAACCCTGTCCCAAAGCCCGGCAGGGGCTGCCCAGGGAGCGAGGGGAGCACCGGGGGTGCAGGGAGGCCCCGGGCAGTGCCCATGGAGCGAGGGGAGCACAGGGAGCACTGGGGGTGCAGGGAGGGAGGAGCACAGGGAACACCAGGGGTGCAGGGATGCCCCGGACAGTGCCCATGGAGCGGGAGGAGCACAGGGAGCACCGGGAGTGCAGGGATGCCCCGGACAGTGCCCATGGAGCGGGAGGAGCACAGGGAGCACTGGAGGTGCTGCTCCGTCCCTGTGTGCTGGGGAGGCCTGAAAAAAAATGGAATTCTGTAATTAAGGACCCTGCCACAATGTACGAACAGCAGGAAGCTGATGCTGCTCCGCCACCACCTCAACGCCTGGCATTTTCTTGGTTTTAAGTGCCTGAGTTTGACCTGAATAATTATCATTTAATGTGTTCCTCTGCGTGTGTAATAAATAACGGCAACTAATGCAAACAATCCCAAATGCAATTATTTCATTGGAGCAGCTGTGAACAGCATCTGTCTCAGGTGGAATGGCTCCTACATAACAAATGGAATTCCTTTCCTGAGAGATTTATTTTCTCCATCTCTTGGATTTTCTGGTGGAGTTCCCAGCTGGGCAGGACAGGGAACCAGTTCTGCAGGAGTGTCTGCCAGACCTGAGCAGGGCTGCAGGAACGAGAGCATGCCGGGGGTGTCCCTCCTGGATGTGGGGTTTGTCCATCCCCTCGGCAGGGAGTTTATTCGGATTTTTGTCCCTTGCAGAGGCACAGCTGGAGCACCCGGCCGGCTCCGGTGGACTCGGGATCAGCCCTGGGCCGGGAGGGTCTGAGCATCCTGCACAGTCTGGCTGCATCTTCGTGACTTGCACTGAATTTGTGCCTCACTTTGAGCGACGTTTATCTTGAGAAGAAGGGGTTTGAGCTGGGCGAAGGGAAAACCCTTTTCAGGAGGTTCAGGCTGAGAGGCTGCTGGGAAATGTTAGAGGAACGATAAGGAGCTGGGCAGGGTGAGCAACCCCGCTTTCCTTCTCACACTATCTCTGCTGAAGGTTCTTTTCCGCTTATAGAGAAGGGGAACAGTTTTCTTTTCCTTTCTTTTTTCTTTTTTTTTTCATTTTTTTTATCACCAACTTCAGCCACGGGGTCAGCTTTGATTTGGGTGAGTCAGAAACATTTATCTCTGAGCTTCTCCTCCTGTGCCTGGGAATGAAGTGTTTCTCCTCCTCTCAGAAGAAAGAGACGTATTTCAAAATAATAACAGTGCCAAAAAGGAAAATAAAAGGTAATAATAGCAGTTTGTTTTACCTGCTACATAGCAGGCCTGATTTATACGTTGCTGGTACTTATTTGATTTTAAGAGACTTCTTCAGTTTCTCCGTGCCGATGTTTATGGTTTGTTTATAGAAGGAGATCTGTGCTCCAGACTTTGTTCTAAGCGCTGCTCAGCTCCAGCAGCGCTTGCAGCACAGAGACTTGACCCGGCCCTCACCCTGTTTAAGATGTGTTTTATTTTCGCAGGCATTCCATAGGCGCAGGAAGCACTCCGGCCTTAATCTGGACCACTTGTCGGGCAGTGAGAGGGAAAAGCAGCGTGGGGAGCGATCCTCTGGGAGCAGCACCCCGGGCTCGGGGCGAGCTCGGCCGCGGGAGCTGCGGGAGCTGGGAAAGCCCCGTTCCGGGCGGGTTTGCTGCGGCGGCCCCGAGGAGGAGCCGGACACAGCGCTCGCCCCAGGCGGGGCGGGAGCGCTCCGGGACCCGCTCGGGTCCACCCGCGCCTCCTTCCCCGCCGCCCGCTCGGCTCTGGGGCATCGTTTATCCAACCACCAGGGCTCATTTTCCTCGAGCCTTTAACATGTGTGAGCTATGCTTGCAGGAATCAGTGTAAATACTTTTATTTTCATTTGGGTAATGTTTCCTCTTCCTTGTTTGTCCATCTGGGGGCTGCACGACTCTCGCAGAACATCCCTGCAGAGATTGAGCATCCCCCTGCTCAGAATGCTCAGGGCTCTGCTCCTGGGCCCGGCTCTGGTTTCATTTAGGGGCATTTTCCGAATTCCACTCTCGATCGGGCTGGGAGCAGCTGCTGCCGGGAGGAGAACGGAATGCGGCACTTCCTACCGGGATAACCTGCCTGGGGGAAGAGATCTCCCGAGCCGCGACACCCCGAGCCGCAGCTACGCCCTGACGGGGAGAGCTTCCATCCCTTCAAACGCTGCAATCCAGGGAAAGGAAAGGAAAGGAAAGGAAAGGAAAGGAAAGGAAAGGAAAGGAAAGGAAAGGAAAGGAAAGGAAAGGAAAGGAAAGGAAAGGAAAGGAAAGAAAAGAAAAGAAAAGAAAAGAAAAGAAAAGAAAAGAAAAGAAAAGAAAAGAAAAGAAAAGAAAAGAAAACTATCATGATTTCACAAAACTTTTCATGGAGTCTCTGTTTCCTCGTGGAGTCCCATTAAGTTCCTGCCTGCACAGCCTGCATGGTGACAATGACTTCAATAAGTCAATTATGCTCTGCTCTGAAATAGATTCCCCTTCTGTCACTTTGCTGTTTGATCCATTTCAATTTAATTAAATGGTCAGAATTTAAAGTATATTTTTTCCATCTCTAAAAATAAATCCTTCATTGTAACTTTTCAGAAAATTGTCTGAGTCTTTATTTTTCATTCAGAATGAGTGAGTTTTGTGCTCCTGAGAGATAGTTTAAGTGACCACCTCGCTTATCTGCTGTGAAAACAATATTTTAGAGGTGCAATTTTCTGTGAAAGAAGCTGGTTCAACGTGTAATTCTCTTCTGTCTTTGATGGATCATTTGCTCAGACATAATGAATTCTGCTGAATCTGATAACTTTATTGCTCATGAAGTAATCACAGTAAAATAATGAGTTACAATGTCATCATTTCTGCTTTGTTTCCCACTGCTCGCCTTTTACACTTGAAAAAAGTCCTTGAGTTCTTGATTAGTCTTCTTGGCTTAAAGGACCTGTCTTTTGCCAGGCTGAAAGGAAAAATTATTCAGATTCTTTACGTTTGATTCACCACTGCTCTGAACTAATGAATGGGATCCTTCCTTATAATGACCCAGAACATCAAGGGCGGCTCCCTCCTCACTGGGAAAGGACACAGGTCCAGCTTTTTCACCGGGATAAAAAACTTGTTAATAAAATCAGCAGAGTGGTTCAGACGCGTTCCCCTGTTAGACCTCCGACGGGAGAGTCACAGATCTTACGAAGAAGAAGAAAGGGAAGGAGAAACAGAGATTCATGGGAGAAAAAAAGGGGGGGGGGGAAATGTGATTTCAGGTGGTATCAAACAAAAGACAAGAATGGTACCGCCAGTCCTCTCCCACCAAATTTGCCTCTGCCCAGTTCAATGCTGGGCACCGCTTGGGTCAGACGTTTATTAAAATGCAATAAAGTGACAATATTTCTGGAAACACAGAGCCATCGTGAAGAATTCTTCTCACAGGGACGGATTCAAACCCAGCCAGGATCTCCTGCATTGATTTCAAGCGGCTTTCAATTACACCAGAACCCTGCGGGGTTGAAACAGGCGCTGAGCGGTTGTTGGCAGGGCATGCGGGCAGCCAGCAGCTGAACCTTCAGGGTTCATCACCCACAGCAGCACCTCAGCCCTGCTGCTGCTGCTCTCTGGGTTCATCACCCACAGGAACACCCCAGCCCTGCTGCTGCTCTCTGGGTTGATCACTCACAGGAACACCCCAGCTCTGCTGCTGCTGCTCCCGAGCTCCTCACCCACAGCAGCACCCCAGCCATGCTGCTGCTGCTCTCTGGGTTCATCACCCACAGGAACACCCCAGCCCTGCTGCTGCTCTCTGGGTTCATCACCCACAGGAGCACCCCAGCCCTGCTGCTGCTCTCTGGGTTCATCACCCACAGCAGCACCCCAGCTCTGCACCCAGGAACAGCCCCCTCTGCCCAGAACTGGGGAACTGGCACAGGCTTGATCTTCTCAAAATTCTTCCAAAGTTTGAAACTTGTGGCATTCAAGCCCCCAGAAAGGGCTGGTATTTGCTCCTCACCCAGCACATTTTAGAAGTCCCTGCCCTTTGCAGATGCCCTTCCACGTCCTTTTCCCAGCAATGACCTCTGCTCTCTGTGCTGGACTTGGGCAGTATTTTTTACTGGAATGAGATCTCTTTAATCAGCTTTAAAAACATTGTGAACTGCAACTGCTCTTATTTAAAAGTTTAACTTTACTTTCATCAATTTATAATCAGAGTTCCTCTGGTATGTTTGATTCCTGACAAACAAGGATAAAAGTCTTGTGCCCCCATTGCTAATGAGATGATAAAACAGCAGGGATCAAGTTTTTAATTACTACAGGCTATGCACTGGAGAGGTACCAATGATATTTTCTATTGCATGTCTAAGTTGTAACTTCAGGCTTATGACAGTCATGCTGTGTTCCTCTGCCTTTGATGATCACTCATCTTTGTCTCCTGAGAACACACAAAAATGTCTGAGCTGGGCTCCTGGGGGGCTCGCAGCGATTGCTGTAACCTGGCGCAGGTTCCAGGGAGGCTCCGGCGCTGCTCGGCGAGGGTCTGAGCGGAGGGGAGCACTGCAGAACGTCGGGAACTTCTCACACAATCTAGGTTCTCAATCTAGTTGTTCCTTTCATAATTATGCTTTTAATTAAGCAGGAGAATAATTTAATATTGTTCCCTTTTTTCCTGTTAGAAGCACAATCTATTACCTTCTCATACATAAAGCATCAGGGCCACGGGCACAGCAATGCACGTTTTTGGCACAAGGGGACCCAGGTCCTGGAAAATTGTCAATACAGGCATGTTTTTGGAAATGATCAGCATTCCTACCCATGTTTATAAGCTCGTTGAGTGAGTTTTGTTTCCTTGAATAAAATTAATATCAATGCAAGAGATTAAAACGCATTTCTAAGTCATGAATGGTTTCAGTGCTGGGAAGAGAGGGCTGAGGCTGATCAGGCTGCAGACCCATCCATCCTCCCCCAGGGCTGCGGATCTGCCCCACGCTGACCAGCCTGCCCAGCATCTTCCCACTGAACCCCGGGGAGTTTTTCTCTAATACAAAGTTCATCTTCTCATGCAGGACTTGGTGAAATCTGAGCATGAGCGCACGAGGCTTTTCAGATCAAGCAAAGGCTGTTTGCACACCGGCCATGCACCCCGAAACTTCCTCTGAACCCACCACTGCTTTCTTTCTGCCACAGCTGCACAGCCCTGCCCCTGCTCCCTGGCATCCTGCAGACATCATTTCCTTTAAATTCCTTTATGCTGAGAGAGCACTCTGTGCAAAAATTATTCCATCCCTATTTCGTGTTGCCTTCTCTGTTTAATCTCTGCTTGATGTGAGGGACAGGTATGGCTCAGCCTTTCATCCAGCCAAAATGCAGCTGCCACTCCTTCCCTTGGCTCCTGCAGCTCACACTTCCTCTCCGCAGCTGAATCTTAATCCAGGAGAGACTTTTCCCTCTGGGGAAGGAGGGAAGGCCACAGGAACAGGGAATGTTACCAAGCAAGGGGAAAATGACGAATCTGGGTGCAGGAGCAGGAGGTTCCCTTGAGTGCTGAAACACCAGAAATAGGAAACTGCTTCTTCTCTGGCTAAACGTGAGGATTTTACAGCGGCATCATTTGTGTAAGGGTGAAACACCAGAGGGGTGCTGGTGTGCAGGGACTGCAGAACCCTCTGTGCAAGGAACCCTCCACTGACACAACCCTGCACTGACACAACCCTGCACTGACACAACCCTGCACTAACAACTCTCCACTAATACATTCATTTCTGTAAGAGACTCTGGGAGTTCTGATCTCACTGGGCTCTCCAGGGACTGCCTGTCAGACAAATGCCACAGAATCCAGAGCCCAGCTGCCCCACTTCTCTCTGGCTCGAGGGTAAAACCCCGCTGCTGGGCTGCCCCATCCGGACTGGCTGTAAACAATCACTCCTCAGGAAAACAGGGGGGTAACGCTCACTTCAAAAAGTACTGCACAAGTCTGAAACTCCCATTAAGTAACCACCCCTGATTAATGCACTTGCCTGTAGAAATCAATTATCTTTTAAAAGCAAATCATGAAGGGGACTTCACACTTGTTCTCTTTCACAACGGATGTGACAGATCAAAACTGGGAACGGCACAAAAGCTGCACGGAGCCCAAGCACAGCCCAAATGCACTGAGTTGTTTCACAAATGTAGGACATCAAGAAACAGACGTTTGTTGTGGGGGGCAATCAATGGCACTGCAGAACTTCGCAGCTCCTATCAACTCCAGCCACTGCACAAACAGAATCAAGAGACGTTTAATGTGCTGCATAACAGAGCAGAATGACGTTGGCCATAAATGTGTGTAATCTAAACTGCAGAAATCACTCCACTTTAATGATCCGGTCCCTAAAAAGAAAAATGTAAAGTGTTTAAAAGATTTAGCAAAATCTGTGCATAGATTGAATAAATCATCATGGGTATCAATTATATCTTGGAAATGGTGTACAGCTCTTGTAACATCAAGGACTGGTTCTAATTACGGCTGCAGTGTAACTAATATTTCCTTAATTGTAATGAATGTTGTCCTATTATAGGATTAACTTGTGCTGAAGCTGGAGAAGCCAAAAGAATTTTCAATTAAAAGAATTGCAAAGATGTTTGAGAGGTACACCGAGAACAGCAGATTGTTTTGAATATGTTGGATTTTGGCCCAAATGCTGTTCCACTTCTGACTCAATGGGTCATCCCACAGGAGTATGGCAAGAAAGATTTGGCCTTTTTCCAGAGTTGTAGAAAGTAAATATTGCAGTGGGCTGCAAGTGCAAAGCTGTGGTAAATTCCTGTCTGTACAAGAGAAATTTGCATAATTAAACTGATGCCAGTGCATGGCTGTAATCCTTCACGGGGTCCATCAATACCTGCAGCCCTCCCGGGTCCTGTGCTCAGCTGGGGCTGGATTTACACTCAGAGCCCAGAGGGCAGCAGAAGCCCGGCAGCAGGGCAGGGCGTGCAGGGAAACACTGCAAACGTCAAAGAACCGCTCAGAAGGCTCCCAAATCACAAACAAACCCCAAAACCTGACTGGTCACTGATCATCACCATTTCAAACATTTTGCATTGTATTATTGAGGAGGGATAGAGCTCAGGTAACTGCAGACAGGGCAGAGCCCCAGGGTCTGCGGGGTGCCCAGAGCCCGTCTGGGGCACTCAGACAGGGTCCCCTCTTTGCCTGCCTTGCCCAAAGCTGACCATGGTCAGTTCCCTGCTACTGACGTGCAGGATTTTTTATTTTGTTCATTCTTAGGCCACTGGTTGTGAATGAGGTGTCATGTGGGACACACAGAAGCCGGAGTTTATGATCCACAGAGCGTTTGTGGGAAGCAGCTGGGCTTGGGTAAACACACCAAGTGTTAGCAGAGATCAGAGCTCCTCACTCAGCCTTGGAAATGGCTTTGGATACAGGAGGAGAAGGAACTTCACTTTGCTTTGTACCAAGCTACTATACTCTGCTGCTATTAAATCAGAGTAAGAATTCCAAACCAAAATATTCATGTTCACAGAGAAACGAACGCAGTTCTCGAGGCTACATCCACCTCAAGCCTCATGATTTCTGCTAAGGACAGAAACATTTGCATTTGGCATCTCATTTTTCTTCAGCAAATTTATTTCCCCTGACTTTTTCATTAGAAGAGCTGTAGTGTGTATCGAGAATGTTATTTTGCTTATACAAAAGGAAAACTGGATAATAGGTGCTTTTTATGTCTCCTGCTGCTGGAGAGCCATAATATTTAAGTCATAAATGGGCAAATGTCAAAGCAGGCCTCCCGCTGTGCTGACTCCCTCCAATAATTAGGTGCTGTTTTATTGTTCTGTGACTGAGTTGTGAGTCCAGCTGTCAGCTGACAGAACTGCTAATGGGAGGACCACATTCCTCATCACCAGACAACTCCCTTCAGAATCCACGGCGTGTTTGCAGCCCCAGGTTTGCGGGATCAGGTTTCACACCACAGCCCTGCACAGCAAAATAACACCTCAGCCTATGGGACTGCGCTCTTGAATGCACGGGTTTGACTTCTGAAAGTTCTATTCATACAAAAAAAGCAGGAGCAGGCCTTCCATCCAGCTATGAGGGGCCTTGCCTCTTCAGCTTCACTTCCCAACTGGGAACTCTCCCATCCGTGGAATCAGAGAGAAGCCCCATGGAAAGAGGACCTCAGGGGTTCCCAGACACCACAGCAGACATTTGCAGCAGCAAACCACTGACAACATTTAGCAACATCCAAAAAAGCGAGGGAAAATGAGAAGAGTCAGCTGCAGAGGTTGTTGGGAGCACGACCAGGCTCCGATCTGTGTCTGCCCAAGGGAAAACGCAGCAGCCATTTATGCCTCGCCCCTCTTGGTGCTGTTGGAAAGGGGTTTCACCATCCTGCACCCTCTGCCAGGCCCTGCAGAGCCCTGGGGCGCTGTAAAGGGTGAAACCCTTCTGTGGGGCTGAGGGCTTCTGTGGGACAGCCCTCCCACCCCAACGGAGCCCATCCTCGCCGTCACCGGCAGCATGGCCAGCTCAGAGCCTGCCGGGGAGGCTGCTGGGGCAGAGCTTCTGCTCTGAAGGGAATGGGGTTGTGTCCTGTGGGAATGGGGGCCAGTGTCCCCTGGGAATGGGAGTTGTGTCCCGTGGGAATGGGGGCCAGTGTCCCGTGGCAATGAGGGGTTGTGTCCCATGGCAATGGGGGATTGTATCCTGTGGGAATGGGACTCAGTGTCCCGTGGGAATGGGGGTCAGTGTCCCGTGGGAATGGGAGTTGTGTCCTGTGGGAATGAGGACTTGGTGTTCCCTGGCAGTGAGGGGTTGGTGGCCCAGAGGTGCTGCTGTGTGGGCCGGGAGCTCACGGCTCAGGGGAGCCTTTGCCAGGAGTGTGGCAGGACGGGGAGCTGTGCCCCCATGCCAGCACAGGGGTGACCACGCCGGGCACCTCTCACGGCCTGAGCCCGGCTGGAGAGCAGCGGGAGGAGGGCACAGGGCAGGAGCTGCTGCAGGGGACGGCTCCTACTGTGGCAGCCCCTGGTGGAGTGGCAGGTGGGGTCTCAGCCCCCAGGAGGATTCCTCGGGAGGGAAGGAGCTTCAGCTCCGTGCGGCTGCAGCCCAGGGGTGCTCCCGTGCCCTGCTGGTCATTCCAAGCCCTTGATGTACCCCACAGATCCTCTCCCGTGGCAGCTGCCAGCCTGTGCTGGGCTGCAGGGTGGCCGGGACGCGTGGGTTTCTGGGGGACAGGATTGTGGTGAGGATTGCTGCCTTGCTTTATTCCAGAAAATCAAATCAGCTCCTCGCTATTCCGTGTTCTAGCGAGAACTCCCTCCTGGAAAGGCATCCTCCTGTGGCAAGCGCTTGGAAAACAAGGCAGAAATAGCTCGTTCAGCGCCAGGAGAGTTCGGGAGGAGCACTGAGAAAACACAGAACCCTCAACACCTCCCGCCCTACCCTTCAGTCTGTGAACCCTCCTCTGGTGTCAGTGACACCTTTTCCCTGGGCAGGACCTACAGGGGCAGCCCCATATTGCCAGAGAAAAGGGAAGAGACCAGAGTTTGGGACAGGAAATTTATCTGCCACAGCGTTCTATTGGACAGAGAAATTCTATAAAAAATTTAACAGAAAAGAAAGGCAGTCACTAATACATCAGCAAATTCTAGGGGTTTACTAACAGCCACACACTGACCCTGGTGAAGATGTTAACTCACTTTGGTGGTTATAGGAATAGGAAAAAAGCACAGTGGAAAAAAAAAGGGAAAAAAGAGGAAACAACATAAGATATTTTTCTGCTCTCTAAACACTAACTAATCAATCAGCCGAGTTTGTGCTAGATAAGGAAGTTCCAGTGGTGGCTATTTGTGAGATACTTAATGCACAGAGACTTTTTTTTAAAATTATTTTTGCCCAGGGGACAAATGTGTAACCATATGATTTTTCCCCCTGCTATGTTAAAAATGCATTTATATTTTTTCAAGCACACCCCGAATTAAAGAGGGCACATCTGTTTTAAGTCCTTCTTTATGAAAATTACTGAGCTTCCTCTGAAAGCTTATCTTTTAATTTCAAAATTCTTTGTAGCAATAACTTAGATAATAACCAACCATATTTCTGTCTTCTTTAGAGGAAAGAAAAAAAAAAAGAGAGAGAAAGAAAGAAAGAACCATTTTGAGCTTTGAACTCCCCCTCCCTCCCCTCGCTGGGTCTCCTTTGAAAAGGCCCCCCTCATTTGCGTTTAAAATGGATGTTTCATACTGGTTGATTAGTGTTCGTGTGGGATACCAGCCGCTGCGAGCCCCGCGCTCAGCTTGAGCCCCGCGGATTATTCATCAACTTCCCCGGCAGGGGGGACCCTGCCTCTCTCCCCGCTCCGCACCAAAGTGTTCAGCTTTGCTTTTTAACGTTGGTTTTTTTTTTTTTCCCCTTTTCACAAAGTTGTTTCTCTTTTTTTTTTTTTTCCCCACTCCTCCTTCCCCGTGAAGGGGTTCCCCGAGTGCACCCAGCACCAGCTCCCTTTCCACAGCCCGCCTGCAGCTCCTGGGGGCCGCATTTCCCATATGTCAGTCTGGGCACAGCCATTGTTTGGGGCAAAGATCATTTAAATACGTAAATTGGGGCCTGGGGAGGCGCTCGGGTTCATCCTCACGGCCATACTACGGCACCTCCTTTATTTGCTGTCCCCTCGGCCAGGCTGGTGTTTTGTTTGGCCGCGGTTAGGTCAGCAAGGATGCAGAGCACGTTAGGCCGTGTCTGAATTCCCAATATTCCAGTGACACTTCCCATGGCTGCTGTCAGCATCCCAACACCAGGCTCCAGCTCTGAGCAGGCTTTCAAAACCCGTGCTTTGGCCCCAGCCCCGGTGTATGTGTGGGGTATTTGGGTGTCACCATTCACCATCCCTGCCGAGGGGATCTCAGAACCAGGGAGAGGAGCTGTCCTTGTGCAGAACGAGGATAAAGAGCAGGAGATGCCGGGAGCCTGAAACGCTGCCCGGTTCTGTGAGCTCCGAGCCCACAGCAGAGGGGTTCCCTGCACAGCTGGGGTCCCCAGAGCCATTCTGGATCCGGGAGCACACGGGCAGCAGGAAGAGCTGTCCCACACGTCACATTTCCCCTGGCTCCTCTGCCCAGCTGCCCGCAGGCTCTCCTCCTCCCCGAGCAGTGACCGCTCATGGAATTATCCCGGCTGCAGAAAGGCAGAGTCACCTGCTTTGAACTCTGCCCGTCCAAGCCAGGCGTGAGCTTTGAGGATGAGTTTTGAGGGCTCTGTTGCTGACAGAAGGGAACCAGCACTGCAGAACGTGGCCATCCCCACTGGAATAAGCACTGGGAAAGGACATCCCGTAGGAAGGGTGCATCCTGTTCCCACTGATGGAACACGGACACCTGGTCTGGATCAAACTCCTGCATCCCGGACAGCAGAGACTGGTGAGGATCTCCACAGGATGGTTTGGTGCAATGCTCACAATCATTAATTCTTCTTAAAATTAACAGCTACCGTGAACTGAAATTTATTTTTTATTTCCTACTGCCGTCCTTGAAAGTTCTGAAAAGAAGGTTTTTCTCCTTTGGTACTTTTAGTGAACGGAATTTCTCCACTGGGACATCTTTACTCTGCTAACAAGGAGGTTGGTGGGAGTAAGAGAGAGCAGCACTAAGCAGACTTGGAAAACAAGAACTTCTTTACACCCACGTGGGCACCCACTGCTCCCTGTTTCTGTCACTCGGGTGTGTCCAGGGGCTCGGGGACGCCCACCAAGCCCTGGGGACAGCGGGGAAGCCCCGGGTACCAGAGTCACCCCCGGGATCTGCGCCCTCAGCTCGTGTCAGTGAGCCACGTGCATCCCTGATGAGGGGATGTAAATATTGCCATAAACACATTGCAATATTCAATATTCAATATACCCTGGCACCTGCCAGGGTAGCACATGGCTCAGAATCCAAGCCAGAGCAGATTTTAAATGCAGTTATTGCATCTCCAGATCACTGTCACCGACACTGGGATCTGCAGCACCTCACTGACCACCCCCCTCCCAGGAGCCCGGTGACAACCCAGTCAGCAGGGTCATTTGTAACGTGGCCCATCAGGCCTTTGACACTTCAGAAGTTAAAAAAACCAGGATTTTTTTAAAGTCAGTATCTGCAAATACTCCAATGGAAGCAGCGAAAAGGTGGCAGATGTTCTGCATGTAGGCAAATACAAACTTTAACACCACAGAAAATGTGTGAGAATGACTTAAACTCAAGTGCAAAATTAATTATTGGAGGTTTAAAATTGTAAAGAACCATTTGGGCTTTAAAGGATGTTCAAAATAAAGAAAATAACTCAGGTATTTATTGTTTTGCTTCAATTTACATTGATGCTATAAATAGCTGACAAGAAATGATGACAAATCAGCTCTTGTAACCCTCTGGGAGTTTATTAGGTCATTTGTGAGAGGTCTGAATAGAGTCATTTGTTGCCCTCAGGTGTTTGAGAGTCTCTTTACCCTTGGGAAAGGAATTTAACAAAGGAGTGTATTTCAAAGAAGGCACTCTGTGTTTTCCACCCTTTTTCTGAAGTGTTTTCAAACACACTCCAAGCTAAAAATGCTCAGAAGTGCGAAAAGGAGGTGTCTATCGGATGACCCCTGCAGCAGCTGACAATCCCGGGGAGCAGAAGATAGGGTCAGGTTTTAGATGCTTGAATCCCAAATACATTTTCCCTACAGGAGGCCCTGATTTATTTTTGCCCCACCCACTGGGTGCAAACTTTGAAATGCACAATACGGGAGTGTTGGACTAATGCCCTACTTGCATTTTTTGATTTGGCAGAAATGCGACGTTTTATTTTTTGTCTGCCTCCAAAAACACTGGCCCGGTCCTTTGTCACAAGAAGACATTGCATCTGCCTTAATCTATATATCTTCTTAATTAGCGAGGGCATTAGCATTTGTTTAGGCTGTGCTAAAACAGCTTGTCGGGCAGCAGCAGTACAGCCAGCAAAATGAATCTGCCTAAACTGCTGTAAGGCAAAAACAACTCCAGGTTTCACTGCCCTGGGAGCAGCCAGGTAATCCCTGCTCCAAAACAACGACCCAGGCAGCCCCTCCGTGGGATTAAGGGCAGAGAGGAAGGCCAGGGGAGAGGAAAAATGGAATCCCATCCGTGTCTGGGGTTTTTTCAGTGCAATTTAGGTCATGGGCCCCACAGAGCAAACAGTTTGAGCCTCACCCATCCCGTCTGCAGTTCGAAGGCGCTGTCAGGTGAAGTCACTGTTTCTGTTTAAGATAATCGGAGATGAAAATCTGTGGAAGCTGTAAAGTCAACAGTGACAGAGGTGGAGTAACTCAGCCTGACTGAGCAGAGCAAACTTGCTCTGGACTCTTGGATGCACCTGAATGCAGCACTTGGTGGAGGTCAGGTCGCAAACGAGGCTGGGGTGTACTTTTCTTTGAAGGATTTTGCTGATGGATCCAAGGCAAGACTGAATATTTTTTGCTTCAGGAAAAGCATCCTTCCTGTACAAATTTTGGTTGAAATAACTTCCAGTTGCAGTGTTTGTCAGAGAAGTGGGTCAGACAGCAGCAAGGGAAGCACAGGCTCACACCCAGTGCAAACCCTGGCGCTGCCCAGGGAGCTTTCCAGGGACAGCACTGGAGACAAGTGCCACTGAACCAGGGGCAAAGGGACTCACTGGATTCACTGACTGGGACAGGGCTGTGTAAAATAACAGAAAGTAGAATTCAGCGTGAATTTTTCTTCTGTCATGGTCTTGTCAGTGATTTCAATCCATCTGCCAGCACCACTGCTCTGTCCCTCACCCTGTTTGTCACCTGCAGTACAGGAAAGCTGCAAACGGCTCAGAGATTTTTCTATTTTGGTATCAGGACAGAGCTGCTTTTCTTGCTCTATACAACCAGGTTTTCTGTTGTCACTCTAAGACATAAACCCAGTTTTGGCGGGAACCATTAAAAACTCTCGAAGTTTAGGAAAAAAATTGTGCCCTTCTAAAAAAAATCATTTAAAAAAAATGTACTTAATGACTTCTGAGGGCTGCAAGCTGGTGGTTTTTATCTTGGTGGGAGGCTGGAAGATTTCTCTGTGTTTGTGTAGCTTCTGCCAGTCCCCGTCCCAGCATCCGGCAGAAGTTAATGTCTGAGAATGAGAAGAACAGAGCAAAGCAATGTGAACAGAACCTGTTTTCAAAGCACCTCTCAGTTTCCTGGATGGGGTTTTGTTTCCCGTGGCAGAAGCCTGAATGGAGGAGGCATTTCTGACCTACATTTTTGGGAGCTGAGCAGTGCCTGTCTGTGTGTACATAACGCAGCCACGCACTGTCTGTGTCCTCCCTGCTGGCGGGCAGGGATTTGAGCATTCCCAGACCCTGCAGAGCCGGTCACAGAGGTTCCCACGTCACCTCAGAGATGGCCCTGCAGATCTGGCTGCTGCACAGCTCTTCTGTCCCAGAAAACCCCACCTCCAGCAGGTCATGGCTAAGCACAAACTAAGCACGTGTCAGGAACCTGGCACCTGCGTTCAGCGTCTCTGGAATAAAACTGTCTGGGTACCATGCTGGGCTCCCCTGTGCAGGAACAGCCTCAGGAGGAGCCCCAGCCTGGCCAGCCCCACCCCTGCCTGCAGGACTGGGGTCCCCGTGTCCCCTCCTCGCTGCGGGTGGGTGCAGCTGGCACAGCCCGGGAGCAGCAGCAGAGTAAAGCTCTCTGGGTACCGTGCTGGGCTCCCCTGCGCAGGAACAGCCTCAGGAGGAGCCCCAGCCCCACACTGGGGTCCCCGTGTCCCCTCCTCGCTGCGGGTGGGTGCAGCCGGCACAGCCCGGGAGCGGCAGCGGCTCCCCGGCCGTGGGCAGCACTGCAGGCCCGACCTCCGCCATGCTCAGAAATCCCTTCCTGCCCTTGTTCAGGGCCTCGAGAGCGCACTGTCACCCACTTAGGCTCCACTTGAACCCTCTCTCCAGTAAATGCCCTCCAGCTCTTGTCTTCAGGCAGTGCTGTCCCTCCTTTTTGATCACACAAGTCATGGAGATTTTTCAAAGGCAGAGCCGATGCTCACGGCCCCTCTTCTCTGCTGCTTTCTGATTTCTTGACTGGGCTCACTGTGCATTCAGTTCACAAGTAATTCATGCAAATAAGGCTCTGCATACTCAAAAGATGTCCAAGATGAGGAATGGCTGAGATCAGACTGCCCCATTGGAATAATTCATGTGGCCCACACATCTTTTGCTTTGGCTAAATTTGAGAGCAGACAAAAACTTGCTTGTCAGGAGGCAAATATTTTAACTGGGACTGCAGCTCATCCTGCTGTCCCTCAGTGCTGGTCACTCTCTCTCTTCATGCCTTGCCCATATTGTCCCGGACATATCCACGGACTGCACGCATCCAGCTTGGAGAGACTCATTCCCTCCCGAGCTGCCTCTGGTGCAAAGGACCGGAGGAGTTTTGTCCAGACCATTCTTCTGTGTGAAGCACAGCTTCTGTACCTACAGCAGGAAGCACCCCAGAAAGCCAAGGTTTCAGGAGTACAACAGCCTGCCCTGAGAACTGCATTGTCTCTGGATCACTCACATGAACGAAGCAGGAGGATGTGAGTAAACACTGTCCCGGGTGGAAGAGACCATGTTCAAATGCAAATTCCCGTGAAAAAGGTCAGGGACCGTCAAGAGTTGGGGTTTTATTCTCCTCATAAATACAACAGCAGCTGCCTCCATGCAGTAAGATGCTCGGAAGGAATAAGCTGCTGTGGAAAGGGGCACAGGGCGTGTGGTTTGGTGGATGCAGGTACCAGGTGTGCAGAGCAAGTGGGAACGTGTCTGACTCCCAGCTGTGCTCCCCAGCCCCGCACGCCACCCTCACAGTGAGCCAGGAGCAAAGGGCTTTCTCCAATACTCCAGAGGAATTCACTCTGCCCTTTGTACCCCGGGAGATCACTCACGGATTTGTGTTCTCAGCTGCCACGGGTGTGCACTGGTCAGACAACCAAGAACTCTGGGTTCATCCTCCAGAGGAAATTCCTGGAACACTGAACCTGCCGGGACACCCCCAGCACCGCGGTCACTCTCGCCGTGCCACAAGGCCACTCCTCATGCTCAGCACGGACAGAGGTTTCCCCAAAAACATTTCAAAAATGATTCTGCAACTTAAGAAAACATACTTCAGCAATTACCATTTCCTTCACCATGAAACCAAGCTCACTGTACATTACAGCTTTAAAGCTGAGATCTAAGGTTCAGATCAACTCTTTAATCCTGACTGTGGCTTCGGGTACTTCCTGATATTTATGAGAAATGCTCCAGGCCTGCAGCTGGGCTTTGAACAAAAAAATAATGAACTTCGTTGACTGTGAACAAAGTTCTACACTATTTTAGAGAAAGTTAAGCTGTGAAATTTTTTAATCCAACACTGAAATCACATAACCCAAATTCTCTGCATAATTCAGGAATGTTCAAAGCAATAAAAAGACAATTAGATCAAACTGGGTTGCTAAATGAGCTGAAGTCAATCTATCTAAACTTGAGAATCCTTGCTGGTTTCTTTCCTGAAACACTCCCATTTTACTATATAATATCTGAATCAAAATAGTGTTCAGTTCTGTTCCAGCATACCCCATCCATTAACTCTCCATCTCCTCTTGCTAGTTAAAAATACAGGTAATAAAAGGTATCTTATAAAATATACATCTCACACAATTTCATCCTTACTTACAGAATATGGTTTACAAATCTAATTACAGAATTAACTTCTGTTCCTGTCTGTATAATGGGACCTCTCCATTTAATACAGCTCTTATTGAGAACTCACACCAAATCCCTTTTTGCTCACTTCACCCAGGACTTGGACACAAAGTAAATGTCAGCCAGGCCTGATGTGAATGTCGACTGGGCAGAAATGAACAGAAAATATCAAGCTGGTGGAGCACAGGGAGCTTTGGCAGGGATCTGGGGGCTGTAAATGAGAGGTCGTTCTCCCTGCAGGAATAGAGGGGTGAGGGCACAGAGTGACAGAGGAGGGTAGAGCAGAGCAGGGAGAAGCTGCAGGGGTCAGACACCCCGAGAAGGGGGAGCACCCAGCCCAGCCCCAGTCCCAGCCCGCCGCGGTCTGCTCAGAGCGTGCTGGTGCCAAGGGGCGCAGGAGAATGTCCCACATCTGCTTCAAGAACACAGCAAGGGATGTTCTAAGAGACGAGACACAAAGAATAAGGGCTCAGACAACAGGAGTCATAATCTGAAGGAAAAATCAGAAATTAGGGATGAAAAGAGTAGACTAGAGAGCAGCAGGGAAATACAAAGTTCAAACATTTATCTTCCCTCTTGCTTAGAGACAGTACTTTTATGATATTTGTTTTGTTGTGCATTATCTCCTTAGTGGCATTTTTCCCCTTTTCTGTCACGTGCCTTTTGCCTTCTGTTTGGGATGTAAATCCTGCTTTTCCTGTGCCCCACACTCAGCCAGGGCAGGCAGGGAGTAAACCAGGCTCCCCTGTGCAGGGACATCAGCTCCTCCATCCCAGCCACATGACAGGAAATGAGATGTGGCACTCAGAACCTGCACTGGGGAGCAGCAAGGCTGCTGCTCATGAGAGCATTTCAGATGCCAGACAGTCTTTAAAACTTTGCCTCTCACTTTAGGAAAAAACTAATTAAGAATGTAAAAACACTGTGGTCCAGGCTCACAGGTTAATATCTACCACAGGAACGTGAATTGCAGTGCTTGTTTTTGAGAAATTCGCATTTGAAAATTTCTGAACAAATATTTAATGAGATTCAGGAGCAACATCCGTTTAAAAACCAAGCCATGCATGTGAGCTACTGAGTTCTGTTCTGCAGGGTCCCTCGTTTCCTCCTGCCTCAGCACAGCAAGCAATGGGTTTTATTCTGCTGCCTTGAGGTGGTGCCGTTTGCGGGGTCAGAACCAGAGGAGCTGGTGACAGCTGGTCATGGTGGCACAGGAAACACTCGAAGGTGCGAGTTCAGCCCGTGTGGTGAGGCACTGATAACTCACTCATGGCACCGAGGGCAGCGTTTCCCTCGCTGTGTGCGCTGGAGTCACTCGTTTATTTGCCATCCCGAGTCCCAGAGCGCTGCTCCCTACATGTGAACAGCTGTCTGCTGGTGCAGTTCCTGGCTCCTGCCTCCTCAGGCATCTTTTTCCTGTTTATACTTGTACATCAAATGGGCCTTTGGAAAAATCCCTGATTCTCTTTTGTTCTGTTCTCTTTGTTCTGTTTCCATGCGGTCCTTTCCCCTTTGGAGATGACATGTATGGGAAATGGCTCATTGTAGCAACAGGAGACGGGAGGCGAAAACAATTGCATCACGGGTAAAGCAAACATCAAAGCAGCGCCCAGGCCAGAGAGCTGCGAAAGAAAATATTTCATATGGGATATTCTGAGGTGCTGAAGCCCAGCTTCGGGAGGGTTTTTTGGCAACGCAAAAATAAAATGCAAACAGTTCCCGTTTTCCAAACCTTGTTTGTCCGGGTGTTTCTGTGAGCCAGCCTGGGCTAAGGACGTGATGGACCTGCTGCCTTTCCCACATTCCCTCTGCCCACGAGAACCCTCCAAGGCTACCTGTACAGCCAGTTTTAACTGGATTGAATTGTTTAAAAAAAGCAAGTCTGGGACTGCGAACCAAACTGGAACCTATCTTTCACTAAGTACTAATTAACTGTCTGACAGCCCACGTACAAAAATTAGAGGGCTTATTGTTGATGTTTATTTTCACTTTATAAGGAATTGCTGTAGGTAGCCAGCCTGATTAAGTACTTTTAACAACTCCCTTCTAAAGATAATTAAATTCTGCAGTGAAATGTAAGGAATTTGGCATAAAAAAACCATTAAGCAGGCAGATATTTTAAATGAATAAACAAACATAACTCTTTCCAACACACACATTCTGCTTTCTCATGATTTACATAACGTAAATGACTTTGACAACATCTTTATATTCTGTTTATCTTAAAATACTGCTGAACCAAAAAAATCTGCATATTGTGTTTCTGCAGCTCTAAACCTCCGACCTGCTGGGGAGTTCTGCAGGCTACAGAGCAATAAAAGTTGCCACTGCGGGTGAAGAGCCCACGGCAAGGAGCAATCACTGCTCTTAAAACCACTGAACATGCCAGGTCTAAGTGGATGCATGGAGTTGGTTAAGTATTCATCCAGATTCATATGTGAATAATGAAAATAATGTGCTAGAAGTACCTCAGCACTTCTTATCAGCAACATCCACACTTTTGTACTTCGAAAGCTTTTTAATTTCTGAAGGAGAATGTGGCTTCCCAAGCAGGTGGCTGTGCTGCCACAGCAAGCACAGGAAAACTGGCTCTGTGCACTGACTGGAAATATAAATTAAACAAAAAAAGATATTTGTATTATTTAAGTATTAATGTCAACAGTGTCACCCACTTGTACCTGGAGTGCAGGTTTGATTGCTGTGAGATACAGAGCCTTACATGCATGCACGTTATGTGCATTAATTGGAAGCACTTTAAAATATTTTAAATGTATCAACAGGTTTTCATGTACTGCATCTAATTGATTTTAAACTTCCCGAAATATATTCATTTGGTAAATGCAGATACTATGAACAGAAAGAAAATTCAGGGGTGATAAAGAGGTGACTGGGGAGTTGCTGGAGTGTCTGAATTACAGGGTCAGTCATGTTTAAAGTCAGTCATGACCTAAAGACGGGCAGAAGTGCCGAGCTGCCTTCGCTGGAACAGCGCCCGGTTTTATTCCTTGTTTGACTGCTCCACCTCCTGGCGAAATGAGATTTACCTTTCAGCACCAGGCTGGGTGAGGAGGAAATCAGAGTTAGCGGGAACACTCTGCTCACGTTCCTGCCACGGAACCGAGCACCGAGAGAGGAACCGGGCACCGAGCAGCGGGGACAGCCCGGCCTCGCACGGAGCCAGGGACGGAACCGGGGACGGAACGGGGGACGGAACCGGGGACGGAGCCAGGGACAGGACCAGGGACGGGCCCCGGCCGCCACCGCCGGAGGGTGCCCGGGTAAAACCCCCGGGTAAAACCCCCGGGCTGTCACCGCCGCAGGATGCCCGGGTGCAGTCCCGGCCCCGGGTGCAGTCCCGGCTGCCATCCGGGCACGGCCGGAGGATCCCGGGTGAAGCCCCCGAGCTGTCACTGCCGGAGGATCCCGGGTGAAGCCCCCGAGCTGTCACTCCCGGAGGATCCCGGGTG
>VYZT01004185.1:8778-108415 GCA_013400735.1 Pomatostomus ruficeps | reverse complement strand
CTTCGGCTCTCTCCGGCAGCGCTCGGCAGCCAATCGGCGCGCAGCGCGCTTTCCCGCCTCACCCAGCTGTCGCGTGCCGTGCGAGCGCCGTGCTGAGGGCGGCGGCGGAGCCGGGGCGGCGGGAGGGCGGCGGCGACAGAGGCCTGTGGGGCGCGGGAGAGGCGGCGGAGCCGGGGACAGAGGCCTGCGAGGCGCGGGGAAGACGGCTGTCTGTCTGTCTGTCTGCAGTCCGGTAGCAGCAGTGTGCCCGCGCGGCCCGAGGGCAGGCCGAGGTAAAGCCGAGGGCTGGCGGGTGTGGGCAGCTGCGGGACAGGGAGCGACGCTGGTTGGGCATTTTGGCCCCGCAAAGTGCTCGAGGCCGGCAGAAGTTCGGGCCAGGCCCACGGGGACAGGACGGGTGGCTGCGGGTGGAGGGGATGGGCGGGGCGGGACGGGACTGGCCAGGCCGCAGGGCTCGCACAGGTGCTCTGGAGAAGTGTGCTCTGCTCCTGGTGTGAGGTAACAAATCAGGCTGAATCTGGTCTCCAGTGAAACTTGAAAATAACATCAGCAGGCCCTGAGTTAGGCGTGGCTGAGGCCGCAGGTCCTGCCCTGCTCTCCAGTCTGGTTGACTCAACAGCTGTAGGATTTGTGGCGGCCTGTGCCAGTCGGTGCAGGCCTGACCGAAGGGCTTCCCCACGCTCCCGTGATGGCTCTGCTGGCGTGGAGATCCCCGAGCACGGAATTTCACAGGGATGGGTGTGCTTTACTGAGCCAGTTGAAATTAAAGCAGAGCAAATGCAATAGTGCTGCTCATAATAAATATGTATTAGGATAATGATCGGGAAGGAGAAAATAAAACACTATTGCTGTGGGTTGCTTGTTTTAGAAGATGACAGGAAGAGCCAGAGCCAGGGGAAGACCTCCCAGACAGCCGCCTGCTGCTGCTGCTGTAGGAGATGCACCTGTAAGTTGGTTTTCTTTTTAATGAGTGCAACCAGGATTTGCAATGTCATACCTAACCTACTTCTTATTTTAATATCGGGCAGATAGGTTAGATGTTCTATACGTGTATGCAGATATTCTCTTAGGTGTACAGTTAATATAATTCCGTTTTATTAAGGATATTTTATTAAGTTTCCAGTAACATGAAACTCTGAATTGTGGGATTGCTCATGACTGAAAGTAGCTGTTCTTAAAGCCATGACACTTTTTAATGTTATTTATTCACTAGACACTAAAATTACAAAAGATGTTTTTATAGACTAACTAGCCAGTTACTTGAGATGTCAGAGGGATTGTAGAAAATGAGAAGTCCATAAATTTTAGTTAGAGCTTGGAAAGAGGAGATTTGCATTAGTTATTAGATAAATGAAGAATAACTCAGAAAAGAAATTCCCATGCTCCAGTATTCTTGAGTTTAACGTGTAGAGCAATAACTCTGCTACTTAGTGTAGGAAAAAGGGATGTAAACTTGGGTAACTGCTGCACTCGAGTATTTGAGTGTTCTCAGTGGAAGTTGTGTAGAACTCCTGGACGCTTGCTGTTTGTTCCCACCTGTGGCAGGTGCAGCAGGGCGGGCCGGGCCAGCTGCGTGGCCGGCAGCCGCCCCAGCAGCCCCAGCCGCCCCACGTTCCCCCAGCAAAGCCGGAGGAGCCCGGCGGCCCCGGGCGCCTGCGCGGCCTGGAGAGCGTCCTGCAGGAGAGAAAGCCAGAAGGTCAGCAAGGCTGGGAAGTTCACTGTCCACGGGAGCGCATGTTTTGAAGGGAATACACTTAAGACGTTCTTTAGATTGTATTTCTCTTTTTTCTTTTCAAAATGAGATTTATTACTGAGATTTGAAAGATGTTTGCTGCATAGCAAAACCTGAAACTTAACATTTTGTGATTAAATTTCTCTCAGTGCCTTTCAAGATTGAATTGTATTGCATGTTTTTATTTGTATAACAGTATATACATTATGTATTACTTGATTGTGATTCTCGCTCGAACTTTAAACATTAGGATTACAGGTTTCTTCGGGACTCCAGGATTTGTCTTTAAGAGACAGGGGTGGACGTCGTAGAGATTTCCATGACCTTGGGGTGAATACTCGGCAAGCCATGGTGCACGTTCGAGAGTCCAAAACCGGTATGTTTAAATTGACTGTAGAGATACAAACAATTGGAAATGAAAGATAGTTTCCCTTATTTCTGCTCTTAGTTTCCCCTAGGGAGCCAAATAGAAAAAAATCTTTAGAGTGTTTTAGAAAAAGATAAAAACTTGTTCCTGGTACCTGAAGAGGAACATGGAGAGTTGTGGGGACAACTGAAAGCTGCAGTGGGGGGATGAGTGTCTGGTAACAGCGTCCCAGAGCTCACTGAGCAGATGAGGAACACCACCGCCCTCTAATCTTTGTCTGAATGCCACAGCTTTAACAAAAGCTCTCAGAGCTGTTGAATGACTGCAGACTGGTCACATTTTGTAACTGTTACCGTGTTTGCCTCTCCTTTCAGGGTTCTCGGGAAGGATGATAAAACTGACCACGAATCACTTCCGCCTGACGTCCCGCCCGCAGTGGGCTCTCTATCAGTACCACGTGGGCTACAGCCCCGAGATGGAGGCACGGCGCCTGCGCTCGGCCCTGCTCTTCCAGCACGAGGACCACATCGGCAAGACCCATGCCTTTGACGGCTCAATACTGTTCCTGCCAAAGAAACTAGAGAATAAGGTAGGATAGGAGAAGGCTATTTTATTTTTTATTGGGACTTGCATTTTATGATGCTTCTTGTTTCGTACTAGCTAGGGTAAAGTTAGGGAATTGATGTCCCACAGGCAGTGTTCAGTTGGATTGGGTATATCAGTATAAGCTAATTTTTTTGTGTAGAGGAATTTGGTAATAAACTTCTGGTTCTGATGCTTAACTTCTGCAGACTAGAGTCATGCTCTGCACAGAAGTGGATAGTACAGACAGTATTTCTCCTTTAGTTTCCTTTGTACTTACATCTTTTCATAACTTCTGTATTTTGACGCTCACAGACTGGGAAGGGTGGATGAGTTGGGTGTGTGTGGCGAGGTTTTGGTAGCAGGAGGGGTCGGGGCAGCCCCGTGCTGTGCACAGTCATTGCCAGCCAGCTTCAGAATGCACCCACCACAGGCCAAAGCTGAGCCCATCCACAAAGTTATGGACACCTCTGTGTACTTCAAAAGGAGGGAGAAATTCCATGGAAAGAAGAATCTGAGCAGCCAGGAGCACCAGAGGGAAAACACCTCTGTACTGATGGCAACCCCTGCCCTCTGTGCCTTGTGCCCCTCAGTGCTTCCCTGAGGGACTGGGTGGAGCCAGGGCTGTTCACGGGGTCCAGAGGAGCCTGGAGTGAAGCTGAGTTTGGCAAAGGCAGAGGGGGAAGCTCTTTTCACTATGTGTGCTAATCTTTGTCTTTTTGCTTCCCAGTACCTGAGTCTGTAATTAAATATGTATTAGTTGGCAATATGTTAAGTGTATTTCCTCAGGCTGAGTCTTTTTCTGTCATGGTGGTTGGTAAGTGATGTCCCTGCCCTCATCCTGAGTTCAGCTGCTCTGGGGATAGTACCGTTCTACCCCAGGGGTTGTCCTCACCCAGATGAGCAGAGCCTTGCAGGTTGTAGTTTACAGATCTCCTAGCAGGAGATCAAATCCACATTTCACCTAGTCTTGAGTTATTGCTTAGAATAAAAATGGCCAAGTCCAGTTTGATATTAGTGGAGCAAAATCCAGACACAGCCCTGTTTGCTCTGGTTTTGTTAACCTCATTTTGCTTTCTCAGGTTACTGAGCTGTTCAGTAGGACTCGAAACGGGGAGGACGTGAAGATAACAGTCACGCTCACTAATGAGTTGCCACCTACTTCACCTACTTGTCTGCAGTTTTACAACATCATTTTTAGAAGGTTTGCTGTACCAGTTATGTCTTTATAAGAAGCCATTCTGAAAATAATTTGACTTAAGTTTTTCCCTTCCAAGGAATAGGCTACAACAAATAGGTATTGTAAATGTAAACGTTTAAGCCTTTCTGGCTTCTGTTACTGCGGGGCCAGCCACATCTGGCCATGATGTCATGTGCAGCTGTGTGTATTTCTGGCCCAGGGTGGTGTGAAAGGAGTTCGTGCTGCTGTAGGCGGTTTGGCTGTGGCCTTTCCTCTCAGCCCTGGTGCCTGGACGGGGGGGTTCCTGTGAGACGTGGCCTGTTGGCACTGCTGCCTTCAGCAGCGTGGTGAAGGGCTGGGTTGGACCTGAACTTCTCACCTGAGGGTTGTTAACAAGTGTCCGTGACCTTTCTAATTGGAGTTTAATGAGAAATTCATGTTTTCTGTAGTCAGATGAACAATGAGTTTGTGCATAGGGATTGGATCATGCATGATTTGATAAACTGACTAATAATAATAATAATGCTAAATAACATCTGTATTTCAATTTCTAGGCTTTTGAAGATGCTGAATTTGCAGCAGATTGGACGTAATTATTACAACCCCAGCGATCCAGTCTGCATCCCTAATCACAGGTGTGGCAAAAATCCTTGGCTTTAGGAGGGCTGCTGGCTGTCAGGGTGTCCTCGTTCCCTGCCAGCATCCCTGCAGTGTGCCTGGTGCTTCTGCCTGGCCCTGGGCCTGCTCTGCAAGCTGGTGTCCCATCATGTGGCCGTGCTGTACTCCCTGCACAGCCTGGTTGGTGGCAGGAACTGGGCACTGCTCTGCTGGATAAACTGCTGGTCTTTTTCTGTTAAAGTGTCCTGAATACCCACACACTTTGTTTGTGAGGTATTTAACAGTATGAAATTAATTTCTTAGCTTTTGAGGCATCCTTTCTTTCACTCGGTTACAGCTGCATCATTCAATCAATCTTATTTCAAGCTGACTAAAATATTTTTGATTTTGTTAACCTTCAAGAGCTTGTTTAGATTTGGATAATGGTTTCTTTGTGCCCTCCCTGCTTTCAGTGTCTGTGAAAGTGGACGGGGATAAGGGGTGAGGATAAAGATGCTCCAGAGCACACTGAGATTTTGTGTGTTCTCTTTGCCAGGTTGATGGTGTGGCTGGGTTTCACCAGTTCCATCCTGCAGTACGAGGAGAACATCATGTTGTGTGCAGACGTGAGCCACAAGGTGCTTCGTGGGGAGACCGTGCTGGACACTATGCACAGCCTTCACTCCCAGGTTGGAGAGGAAAGATTTAGAGATGCCTGTGCCAAAGAGCTCATTGGTTTAATTGTTCTCACAAAGTAAGTCTGAACTCTTGTTGTCTTGGAGAGCTCGTAGTGCTCCATGTCCTGAAGTGTCAATAAAGCATCAGAAAGCGTGGAAATGCTGTCACTGTCAGGCTAGAAAACTGATCAAGGTGACAGCCTTTGCAAAAGCAGAAAGTACACACTGGTTTTCTTTTGGTTTTATTACAGTTCAGCTTTTGGTAGAATTATTATTATTACAATTGAAAACTTGAAGTTACTACTTCTGAAAGGAGCAACTTTCAACTTACATGAATATTGAGATCAACTTTGTTGTCCCACAGTTGTATTTCTTTTCTGTTTGAGTTAAGATTTAAATAAAAACTGATGAAGTATTTATGTAGGTACAATAACAGAACGTACAGAATTGATGACATCGACTGGGATAACAGTCCAAAGGGCACCTTTAGAAAATCAGATGGTTCTCAGATGAGCTTTGTGGAGTACTACAGAAAGGTATGAAAACTTCACCGTGTGTTTTATGCTTTAACTTGGAACTTTCAGTCATTGTTACAGGTTTGCTAAGGGTGCATGGATTTGTAATTCATAGTATTTTAACAGGATTTTGTTTAAAGGATACTGTGTAATCTGAGGTCTGTCACTAACATGCACAGCAGGGTGTGGTGGCAGTAATCCATCCCAGGGAGCAGCTGGGCAGGCAGAAAGGCCAGCAGGGCTGCACGGATGAGCAAGGAGCTCTTGGGAAAAGGAAGCCTTGGGAAGGTGGAAGCAGGGACAGGTAGTCTGGGAGAATCCAGATACATTGTCACAGCACCCCGAGCTGAGGGTAGGAAAGCCAGAGCCCATCTGGAACCGAATGTCTGTGGTAGCTTAACCACTGACCAGGTGATAGTGCCTCGAGCAAGGCGCAAGCTTTGTGGTCTCTTACACGACAACAATTTGATGGCACCAACAGAGAGAACAGTGTTTCCCTGCTTGGCCTTTCTGATGAAACCAGTTCCTCCCAGATGGGCTAATTGAAAAGGGGTACCAGTTGCTTTTGGGTTTGTTTTAGGAAAAATACTCCTTTTCTAAAGAGAGCAGCATTATTCAGAAAACTGCTTGTTTGTTATGAATAAACTAACGTGCAGTGTGTATTTCTGATACAGCAATATAATATAGAAATCAGTGACTGGATGCAGCCTGTCTTGATCAGTCAGATGAAGAGGAAGAGAGGGAACATCCAAGGACCTGTGGCTCTGATTCCAGAGCTGTGCTCCCTGACAGGTACTGTAGTATTTTTCCATATCAAAGCATCTGTCAAACCACAATGCCAACTGAAACAGGTATTCTGAGAGCAGCCTTTCGCCAGGTTCAGGAGAACTGTTTTGTTTGCATAAGTCTGAGTTTAGGAACACATTTTGTAGCTAAAAGTTTGGATATTAAAATGGGACTGGAAAGTCTGGGGGTTTGATGTTGCGTGATGTTTAGGTGTGGTGTTCAGCTTCAGCACACTGATACCTTGGAGACAGTTTTGGTAGAATATCTGTTGGAAAAGAGAAACTTGCTAGAAGTTGATGATAATTTTGTAAGGCACATAAATAAGTATTTTGCTCTGAGATACTCACTTTGCACTAGCAGTCCCTGTCCATCTCAGCACTGCTTTGTTTTGATTTGAAAATGGAAATGAAGAGCTGCAATGCCTTGTGTGGTTTGCTCTCAAGTGCAAAACTCCAGAATTTTTTTTCTATGCCAGTGGGAATGTATGTGCAGGAAGCAGCTGGAAACTTTGGTTACCACCGCTTGCTGTGTCTGCAGGACACGCATCATTAACCGGCACGAGCTGCAAGGGTAATTTTCCGAGTCCTTAGCCTTTCCTTTGACTCAGCAGAAGCTTTGCTGTTCGCAGGACTGACGGACAGGATGCGCAATGATTTCAATATGATGAAGGACTTGGCCATCCACACGCGGCTGCCACCTGAGCAGAGGCAGCGGGAGATTGGGAGGCTCCTGAACTACATCCAAAAGTAGGGAGCTTTAATATCCTCTCTAGTTCTGTCTCATGAAAGATTCGTGTAACAAACTTCTTGCAACAAAACTTGTGAAATCTTACTAGTTTTAAAAAAAGTCACCAAGAACAAATTTCTTACATTTTTAATTCAAATCTTGTTTTTAAACAGAGATGACAATGTTCAGAAGGAACTCCGAAACTGGGGCTTAAGCTTTGATTATAAATCGGTGTCCTTTACAGGAAGAGTTGTTCAAGGAGAAAAGATCTTTCAATCAGGAAACATGGTAATTAATAAATAACTTCTAAAATCTTCCATGTGTCTCACTGATGAAACAAGTTCCTAAGGAAGGAAACGGTACCTTTTGGTTTAGAAGTGAGGGATGAAGTGTGAAAGTGTTACACTCAAGTCCTTGTCCAAACAGGAGACCTGCAAACTTCTTAAATTGTTCCCAGGTTCTGGTTAGAAACCCTCGAGAGCACCCCAGTGGTGTTGTCCTTGCAAAACCGTCCTTCTGTCCAGATACACAGACAAGGAGGCTAGAGATGTTTCTAATTAATTTCCATTGATTAAAAAGGATGGAAAGCCACTAATTATTTCAGTTTAGTCGATAGAACACAGATAGTATATGTTCACTCGCCGGTAGGATGACCGGTGTGAATAATGTAGGTTTGAATGAAGTCAGAGGCTGTCACAAAACAGGAGATGCTTGCTCTGTACTGGAGATTGTTGCATGGCTGCTAGATGGACGAGGGTACTTTGCACAGCCACACGGATCAGGGTCTTGCATTTGGTAAAGTTAATTCCTGCTATTTAAAAGATCTGCTTTCTTTATTATAATACTTTTCTTTCTCTCAAGCAGTTACCTTAGTAAGAAAAATGGGATAACAATAAATACATCAAAAGCTTTGTCTTTATAGCACAGAATCTGTGCAGCAAATGGTAACAACTTAATCAGCTGAAAATCCCAAGTATGTTTGGGTAAATAGGAATGAAGCATTTCAAGAGTATAATTTCTCTATAGGGCTAGGTACTGCTATCATCAGGGATTTAAAATAAGCTTTAAGGGAAGAGAGAAATATGAGGTTGTGTGTTCTAGGCAGAAGTGTTACAGCCCTCTCTGGAAGTGTGTCAGGAAGTGCTGTGGTGTGGGTGGGCCCTGGCTGTGGCTGTGGTGGGCAGTGCTGTGCTGTGGGCAGCTGTTGACCCGTTCCCGTTGTGTGGGCAGCTGTTGACCTGTTCCCCGCTGTGCCCGCAGTTCGATTACAACCCTCAGTTTGCTGACTGGACCAAGGAGACGAGGGGCGTGCCCCTGATCCGCGCCGTGCCCGTGGACAGCTGGGTGCTCATCTACACCCGCCGCAACTACGACGTGGCCAACACCCTCCTGCAGAGCCTCTTCAAGGTCAGCCCGTCCATGGGCATCAGGATGAACAAGCCAAACATGTGAGTCTCTTCAGAAAGCTGATGGGAAAACCATTCCGTTGCCGTGTTCAGGCTGTTTGGTGAGGAGAGGGCGTGGTATGACACACGACCAACTTCTGTGAGACTTTTAATAAAGCCAAGTTGCTTTCAGTATGCAAATTGTTCAGTTTCCTCTTGTGACTGACTTTTCTTACTGAGAGCTTTTCGCATGCCAAAACTAACAAGTGTTAGACAGACAGTCATTGAGCAAACCGTTCTCTAAGGAATATTTTCATGCTGACTTAGGATGTATTTTGGTTCTGATCTGTTCTCATTGCAAATATCCCCCCTTGAGTGCCTGTACTTGCCTTTAACTTTGAATTTCATTGTGTTTGGAAGCCTAAGTTGGGAGTTTTAATCTTCAAAATGTGTGAATATTGTATGTTTGTTAATAGCTATAAACATGACATTTCATACACAGTGAGCTTTTATGCTTTTGCTGAAGTTTCAATAGCTGTTGGTTTTTTTCTGTAAGCATTTTCTCTCTTTCTTTTCAGGATTGAAGTAGATGATAGAACAGAAGCTTATTTGAGGGTTTTACAGCAAAGGGTTACCCCTGACACAAACATAGTATGTATCTGAATCCATAATTTCAAATCCTGTTAATCTCTGTAAGTGGTGTCGAGTGGGATTTGCTCTCAGAAATACAACTCTGGGCTCCTGAGAATCCACTGCGTACCTGCTCATCCTAAGACTGGCCGTGGGTGTCCTGGATAAGAGCTTTGGTTCTGAAGTACAGACACTGAAGCTTTGCAGTCATTTCTTTCACTGTGAACATTTGAATATTTCTCTTGAGCACAAGAAATTTTTCCTAAAGAACTCTTTTAAGTGCTATATAAATCTGAGAGTGCAGCTTCTTACAAAGATTCTTTTTTCTTCAAAGGTAGTTTGTATTCTGTCTAGCTCCCGGAAGGATAAATACGATGCCATCAAGAAGTACTTGTGCACAGACTGCCCCATCCCCAGCCAGTGCGTGCTGGCTCGCACTCTGAGTAAGCCACAGACGATCATGACGGTGGCAACAAAAATCGCCTTACAAATGAACTGTAAAATGGGGGGAGAGCTCTGGAGCGTTGAGATCCCCGTAAGTATTTTTTTTATAAATGGTAACTTCTCTTTATTAAGCTTTGTTTAAAAAACAAGCCCTTTCCCCAAGAAAGAAAATGGAGTGTTCTTTGTGTAGTTTGTTTTGTGTCTGTGAGAAGAGGCATGAATTTCAATGAAACATAGGCAGACATTTGACCCAAGAATTCAGTGCCATGGTTCATTGAAGTGCCCTGATGTGGTGCAGCTTGTCCTGCTGTTGTTCCCTGCAGCACATCTGCGTGCTCTGAGCCCTGCTGTGTGCTTGCCTTGCAGCTGAAGCAGGTGATGATCGTGGGCATTGACTGTTACCACGACACTGTCTCTGGGAAGCAATCCATCGCCGGCTTCGTCGCCAGCCTGAACCAGACAGTGACACGGTGAGATCAGAACAGCAACAAACCCCCAAACAATAAAAACCAGCCTTGCCTGGCACTTAAAAGTGGCTTGAATGCAGTGGTGCGTCAGGAAAATTCAAAATTGGTTTGCTGTAATTGCTAATAAGAAATATACTGTGAACTTTTTCCACTGCATCTCTTGAAGAAGTGGCCTTGTCCTTTTCCCACATTGCTTGGGAGAGGGGTCAGAGGGTGGAGGCAGGATGAATAGAGGGCACCGTGGGGACAGGTTCTTTCCCCTTTTGAGCTGATGTGTGTGAAAGGCTTTTTTTGGTTGAGAGGAAGTTTAAGTCGTGCTGAAACACTTTTACCCTGGGGGGAATATTCTCATGGAACCCCAGCTCTTCCTTGGCTGCACTGACCCACAACACCCATAAAGACTCAGTGGTCATGGGCATTTTGAAAATAACCTCATTGCAGTAAGCCTGGGAAATGCTTTGAAGGTCTCTCATTTTGTGCTTCACAGGTGGTTCTCCCGCTGCGTTGTGCAAAGTCGTGGGCAAGAACTTGTGGATGGAATCAAAGCCTGCCTGCAAAGTAAGGGGAAGAGTTCTGCTCTTGTGGAGTCAGAGCTGAGAACTGACAGTTGAGCTTCCTCAAAACTCTGCTGCCCCGAGGGGAGGCGTTCCCAGCCTGCACTTGGATAACGGCAGAGTTAACATTCCATTGTAGATACTGCTGGAAACGAGCAGCATTTTGTGTAAACCTTTCATTGATCCCCACGTTTCTTTGCAATCATTAAAAACTGCTTAGCAGTGCACTCCCGAGAATGCTGTCAGGGAGTCTGATTTCAAGGAGGGCAGCAAACCAGTTTGTGGCACGATGCTCACCTGTTTCAGGTTACTGAAAGATTGAGGGCCTTAGTGTTCCAGCTTACTGCTGTTTCTCTAGGAATAAAACCCCATTTTTGTTTTGGAATGCATTGTCATTACAACCAGTGACTCTTGCTCTTTGTTTCCTTTCAGCTGCTCTGAGAAACTGGTCCAAGTGGAATAAGTGTTTGCCCTCCCGTATTTTTGTGTACCGTGATGGTGTTGGAGATGGGCAGCTCAATACTTTGGTTAATTATGAAGTGCCTCAGTTTCTGGATTGCTTGAAGAGTATTGGTACTGACTACAGGTAAATCTGTTTCCACCAAGCCTCTTCTTTCTGCTGCCAGAGAAGTAAACACTGGGATGCAAAACGGGGCTATGGGTGATGACTGTGTTGTCTTTCCATCCTTACTGGGTTTCAGCTGACCTGTGACACCATCACATAACTGCTTTTCTGATGGTTATTTACGTGATTTCAGATACTTGACTTGTAATACAATAGGGAAATTCTTAGTACATGCACCACACGACTGCAGTACACTCATCTGCACATTTGGGCATTCTTGGTGGATGTGATGATTTGTGTTTTCCAGCTGGTTGATCATAGCCTGACTGTTATGTGTCTGCTAAATCCATTTTTTTCTTTCCACTTCTTAAAGGAAGTTGTCCAATCACTTATATTTTCAGCATTCTGCCTGGAAACTTATCAACTGCAGTGACTTAATCTGCTCTGAAAAATAAAAATATTTCCTTACACTGCAGGCAGGCAGAGCGATTGAAGTGCTCAGTTCTTCTGTTCAGCTTCTGTTAATGGCTGTATTTAGAAGATCTCTTTTTGTTCCATTTTCTGCTTCTCAGCAAAGTTAAAGGAAAGTTGGATTAGTGAAAAACAGTATTAGAGTTGCACCTCTACTAAAAATCTAAAGTTATGAGCGATGTCTTAATGAATCAATAAAGACTTATATGTGAAATCAATGCCCTGCAACTGCAGCAGATCTCCTCCTGAAGAGCTCTGAGTGCAGTTTTCCAGGAGAGGATTGGTTTTTTCCCTTTTCCTTTCAGTCCAAGACTTACTGTGATTGTGGTGAAGAAACGAGTGGGCGCCAGGTTCTTTGCAGAGGTCGGGGGAGGACTCAGGAACCCTCCCCCTGGGACTGTTGTGGACACGGTGGTGACCAGGCCGGAGTGGTGAGTGCGCCCAGGAACCACACCCTGCTCTCTCCAGCAGCCTCGGCGGGAGGGAGATACAGCCAGTGTTACACGGACGGGGGGCAAGTGTAAAAAATATCTCCTGCAGGTCTGTGGCTCAGGGGGCTGGAGGAGCTGAGGAGTGTAAGCTGAGTACCTGCGCAGGGTGGTTGTCAGGAGGAAGGCTGGATAGAACGAGTAAAGATTGTTCTGGTCTCAGGAGCTGTCCCACACAATGAGATGACTCTGTTCCTCCAGGTCTCTCAGCTTTTCAGACACACAATGCCAAGGCCTGGGCTTTCTTCTGAGGTTTATTCAATGGGCACAAAGTGATTTGAGGAAAACAAGGCAAATGCGTGGGGACTTGGATTTTTCTAATAAAACCCAGCCCTTTCTGGAACAGACTCGTGGGGTTTGCTTTCCTCTCGCAGGTACGATTTCTTCATCGTGAGCCAGACAGTGAAGAACGGCTGCGTGGCCCCGACCCATTACAATGTCATTTACGACACCAGCCAGCTGAAACCCGACCACGTGCAGCGCCTGACCTACAAGCTGTGCCACATGTACTACAACTGGTCGGTGAGTGGCATCAGCACACAGGCAGCTCGTGCCCGAGCTGTGCTGCACCTTGGCACTTCAGCAGTCACAAACCCAGACACAGCTGAGCCTGTCCCACCCGCAGGGCCAGCACTGCGTGTAAACCTGCCGGAGAGGTGTAGGGAGGGCACTGGAGTGGGGAAATTCGGGGTTTTTTGCTTCTGTTCTTCTGTTGTGTTGGTTGTTTGTAAGGTTATTTTCATAAATCAGCATCAACAAGAGGGAATACAAATTTTACAAGTCTGCAGATTTTGGAATTCCAGGGGTCTTTGTTACAGTGACTGCATGCTTATTTAAATTACTTGAAAATAAGTGCCTTTTTTTTCTTCTTTCCCCTTTCTGCAGGGTATCATCAGAGTACCTGCTCCCTGCCAGTATGCTCATAAACTGGCTTTCCTTGTTGGTCAGAGTATTCACAGAGAACCGAACCTGATGCTTTCAGACAGGCTGTACTACCTTTGAAGCTGAGCTACCAGCCACACCGAAGGGTGTAGTTCCTCTCTAGGGAATGCAGAATTGTCTGGGCATTTGGGTTAGTTTTGGTTTTTCCTAAGAGACGTGCACAGGATATGTGCAGTTATGGAACTTATTTTATTTTTATTGTACCGGGGAAGAGCTTGAGATGGCTGATCTGTGTTTTGAACAGGTGGCTGTTGCCAGAGTAACTATACAAATTGTTATGATTTTTGATACTTACTTACTAAGGCTTTTTTTTGGTTCTTCACAGAACTTTACTGGTGGTTCTTAGTTACATTTTGGGGAGTCTTACACAGAATTACTTCTTTCATGAAAAATAGAGAGTTATGCAGATCAAAATCGAAACTTTTCCAGCTAGCACATTACCCTTCTAATTTTCAAAGTGCTTCAATATTGTTGATTCCTTGTTTTTCTTGGCTGTTAAAATGAGGGCCAGGTTTTGTCTCCCAAACTGTTTCATACCTTAAGAGGAGGGGAGTGGATGTTCTTGGTTATCAAGGCTCTGTTTGGAAGCTGCAGAACCTCTGGCTGGGTTTTGAAGTTGTCACTGTGAGGGATTTGCAGCCCAGCAGGAGCTCCGGTGTTGGTGTGAGCCTCCCTGGGAGCAGAGGGCGGTGAGGGGGGTTGCTGGGCTGGCTCAGCTGAGCAGGATGTGCTGAGTGTGCTCTGGACAACTGCACGTTCATCTCAGAGAGGAGCTGCTCTGGGGGGCTGGTGCTGTTTAACCCACGCTGCTTACATGAGAAAAATAATTCCATCAGGGAGTGTCAGTGCCCTGACAGCTCTGGGCTTTTCTGGTTTCACAGTTCCAAGCAGTGGGAAGCAGCCCTGGTTTGTTCTTGGTGTCTGAGGCTCTCCCTGGTCGCTGTTCTGCAGCCCAGTTTGTGAGACAAATGTGGGGATGGAGGTTGAGCTCAGAGTTTTGCAGTAGCAGAGTCAAACTGCTGCCCATGGAGAAATTCAGATTAGTGCTCGTTTTCTTAACCAACTTGTTGTGAACCTTGTTGCTTTTCTTTGTGAGACTTAAATAAAGTTGTTGCTGTAATCCCTGCTCCTTTGAGCCTGTTCTGTGGCTTTTCCTACAGACTTCACCCCGGGGCCTTGGGCACAGATGGGACAATGGCTGGAGGAGCTCTGCAGCCGTTCTTCACCTCGGGGGAGCTCCTGCAGTCTGGCACAGAGCTGAGCCTTTCTTTACTCTGCACCGAACTGCAGCAGCCACTGACAGGTCTGAAAAGGGCAGACACGCGAGGCCAGCAGCCGAGACAGGGGATTTATGAAACATACTGCACTCTACAAAATATCAAATTATTTATTTATATAAAATATAATACACAACGACTGTACACATGCACACACCCACACAGTACTTTACCACAAATGTAGGCCGGTTATTTTCTTTAATTAAATGTTATAATCTAGCACACAGTATCTTACAGTAATTTACATTGGTATCTGAAGACACAATGGGGAAGCTTTGATCATTCATTTATAAACCTTCCATAAATTACAAAAAGAAAGGCAGTCTGAAAAGTATGTATAAACAGTAAAAACAATTTACAAATGGACAAGAATTACAAAATAGTAACAGCCAATGACTGCCATCTGTGTAAGACTGATTTTCTCGATATGCCAATACTGCAGTTGAGATCTGATTAGAGCCTGGTGCAGCCTCCTTAGGGCTGTGGCTGTGACAGTTTGTACTTTAGGCCTACTGGAGCTTGAGCTGACATCAGCAACATGGAAATGCCTTTCAGCCTCGGGCTGTGCCCCACAGGACCGGAACTGGGGCAGTGGAGGGGCTGGGGCGTGGATTGTTTTCCCAGTAGCTTCAAACAGTGAGCCAGGACCCCCGGACGGGAGCGTGGATGGTTGGACGGGGTGAGGGTCTGGGGACCTTACACTGTGTCTGACTGCAGTGGAGTGAGCCGTGAGAAATCAATACAGGGTTTGGGGTTTACGGGGGGAGCAAAACTGAAAAGTGAGCGTTTAGCACAGCACTTGCACCTGCCAGGAGTCCCCTCAGCCATGGAATGATCAGTACAGAGACCTGGAGCCACCGAGGTGGGGATGAGACAGCGAGTACACAGTACATACAAAGAGTACGCTGCATATTTATTAGACAGTACAAATCATTGTGCATTAATAAGGCAAAACATCAAGGCTGATTAAACTAGGAGTTTCAAGACCATTTTTGTGTGAGATAATGATTAGATACAGTGGGGTGAGCTCTCTGAACCAGCCACCAGTGAAGAGAGTTTTCTCCCCCCGCTCATGGCTAAAGGAGACTCAAGGCTGAGATTTTTCCAATGGAGTTGCAGGTGAGTTGACTTCAAATAAAACCATGTTCTTCTGGTCTTAATCCCACAACTTTTTTTTCTTAATTTTTTTATAAAAGTTTTTGCAACAACAAATCCACTTCCTTTTTTTCTTGCCGTTTTGATTAAGCAATTGACATGATTCTGTTGATGTCAGAGTTAAAAATGCAAAGGTCTGGCAAAGTACTGCATAGTCATGAAAGCCCTAGTTTTGACTTAAAAAAAAATAAAAAATACACAGACTGGAAGCTTTACAAGTCGTCCAGGAGCACATGACTCATTTCACTGCACCAAGCTTTTTCAGCAGTTTCTTGCCTTTGGAAAGCAGCCCCTTTTTCTTTTTCGAGGCCATATCCCTGCCTCTCCCGGGACTACCCGAGCCCATCATAGGTGACGGAGGAGACCCGGAATGGAGATGAGCTGTGGGGGATGGCGCTCTCCGGGCTGTACCTGTATTCTCAGGAGGAACCTATTAGGTACATTGTTATCGTTTATTCAATGTTTGAAAGCTTCAAAGCCATCAGCAGCAAGAAAGTTGGTAACACCCCTTCTCCCATTCCCCACTTAAGCAAAAGGGCTGGTTTCTTTCTCCTCTCTGGCTTTAAACACTGCATGGGCTTACGGAAATTACGCCAATTTAGAGAAAAAAATTTATAGAAAGCCCACCAATAAAGCCCAGGTTTGGTTAGACCTTTTTAAAGGAAAAGTTGGATACGCTTGCTTTGCCATAATTCCGGCAGCAAAAGCCACAAAACTGGCTTTGGTTTTGCATTTCAGTACTCTGATAGTACTAAAATGGAGAGGGATACTTTTAGCTATAGATTTAAGAAAAATAAATATGTTAATTACTACAGATTAGCAATCTATAGAAGCCAAACTTGTCAGAAGAAATTACTTAAAATGCTACATGATCACTTACTTTTTAATGTCCTTTAAATGCCTTTTCTTTAAAATTGGCTAGCAAACTTTATGTACAGATTAGAGAAGATGGCACACTGGCTTAAAAAAAAAAAAAGGAAAAAGAAAAAGCTAAAATGAACCTTAATTTCAATCAAAGAAAGCTTAAAGACCCTGAGTGCTTGATGTGTATGCTGCAGCTATGAGGTTGTTAGATGACAGCATTCCTAAATATTTTGAACAGCTATTTTTTGTTTTTCCAGTCATCAAAAGCACTTGGATGAAAATGCTAAAATTAGTTATACTCAGCCTATCCTAACTACAGTACCCAGCTGGCAAAATGGTTCCTATCAATTAAGATGATATTTTCATAGTAGAGTCCATGCTGTAGGGAGCCCTGCTGGCTTGCAGCTCGAGTGGAAACAGCGATTTACTGGCTCGTTGTGCAACAGGGAGTTAAGCAAAGGGGCTTCAAGCCTACTTTGATTTCAAATCAAGGTCTAATTCTAATGAAAAAAAACCAAAAAAACCAAAACCAAAACAACTTGGTAAAGCACCCCAACGTACACCTGAAGATACCAGATATTGAGTCTAATGCATTCATTCAGTGAGCTGCATGTTTCGGGTCGAGACTCTATTGCATTGGTAAACCAAACAGTCGCTAAGGTTCAAACGGGCACCGGCCAGCAAAGAGCCGAGCGAATCGTACCGGGGAAGGGGCTTTTCCACAAGTGCTCAATAGTTGGTCTGAGGCAAACCGGGGCATAATCGATTGTGGAAAACACTTTTTAAGGCAGACAATTTAAGTAGCTCTGTTTGAGTGCAGTGAGTTTCAAAACCAACTATCCCCTGTGGCCAGCGGCCGCCGCGGGAGCGCGTCGCGGGCGTTCTGCAAGGGCGCAGCTGTTGTGCTTTTCTCGTGACACAGGAGCTTGGAACTTTTACATCCCAGCTTGGCTAACAATGCAATATGCAGCTTTGTTTGTAGGGTAGTTAGACATCAAACTCTCCCTTCTATGTAAACATAAACACTGAGCTCGGGAAGAAATATGTTCCAAACGCTGACCTTCATCAAGTGAGGTCTGATCGATTTGCGAGGATTCCTGTTTTAAAGGATTTGTCTCCCAAGAGAGGATTTGACTCGCTTAGATACAGGAAAGGCTTACAGCCCGTTCTTCTGTGGCCAAGGGTTTTGGAGACATATTTCTTTTCTTTTCCCCCACAATTAAGTTTCAAGACTTGCATTAGATAGCCAGGTAGCTTTAATTGAAATCTCTATTGGTATCTTCAGTTGCTCACTTACGTGAAGGCTACATTGCCTTATTAAGGTGTGAAATGAACACTCTTCTTCTGTTTCCAAGCAGATGAGCAAAGAAATAAAAATATATATAAAATATATAATATATAAAAGTATTGCAGTGATGAAACAAAACCAAAAATGAGATACTCTAAATACGATTAATTCTTTCACAAAAGAGAAGTCTCTGAGCAATTAACTATCGCCAGTGGGAACAGGAAGTCGTAAGGATGAGGAGACGAGCACTGCCCGTGCATCAGCTGCAGTTACAGTTTGTACTTAGAGGAACCCTGGTACCAGTCTCTTGTGCACAGCAACTTCCTCCGTCAGAGCAGTTTAGAAGCTCTGGGACACAACTATCACCAGGAAAGAGCTGCTGAAATTCAGATTCTAATGGAAGGTACTGCGATGACTGCAATCAAACAGCCAATTTAGTTTCTCCATTTACAAATGTAACGAGCCAGCGAAGGCTGAAGTCATTTTCCCTCCTGTTTTATTTTATATATTTGAAAGATCATTTTAAATGGGCAAATGAATTTAAAAGTAATGTTAAAAGTAATGTCTAAATTATACGTGAGACAGAATGGGATGGGAAATGAGAAGTTAAGCGTTTCTTAGGCGGCTGCTTACCCTTTTTGCTTTGGAGCGCATCGGAGTGTCGTGGGCGTAGCGCGAGGGCGCGTCCGAGAGAAACACTTCAACATCGTCAGGCACTTCTTCGAGGAAGTTGGAAGGAACCAGCCCCTTCTGGCCGTTCAGTTCACCCTGCGAGCAGAGGGAAGCTCCAGTGAATGCTTTCCTTCAATCCCATTCAGGCTCACGAGGAGGCAAGGAAATATTTTTGCCAATTTCAAAGCCAAAGGGAGGGGAAATTCCCATCTCAGGTCACTGGGACGCGGGGAGCTCGCGCACTCCCACACGCCCTGCCCTGCCCAGGCTGAGCTTTGGCGGCTGCTGCTGCCCAGGGAGGCTCCAGCAGCTCGGGGCAGTTTGGAGTGAGCAGGCAGGAGCCAACTTACGTAGTAAAATCCATCTTCATCAATCTCACCAAAGACGGTGATGATGTCCCCGGTGCAGAAGGTCAGCTCGGCCTGCGGGGAAGGAGCAGGACAGGCAGGTGTCAGGCAAAGAGGAATCTTTTCTTTATTAGCAGGAAATCCATTCAGATTTCCCCCACACCTTCATGTTAAGACATAAATTCACAAAAGCTCAGATGCATCGATGGGGATAAAAATCCCCTGCTATTCCTAACTGTGCTTTTTTCCTTGCAGAGTTTTGTTGTATTCGTAGGTACACAGACACTGCACAACATTTAATCCCCCTGTGTTCACAGCTGACACCAGGAAGTGCTGGGCCACGCTGTAAACCCCACAGGGATATTCCTGATTTCCTGTGAGCAGGACAGTAACTCTGTACAGGAGTGCCGGGCTGGCAGCCCCGCGTGCTCAGGGGATATTCCTGATTTCCCTTGAGCAGGACCATAACTGTGCTTGCACAGGTGTGTTGGGCTGGCAGCCCCGTGTGCTCAAGGAATATTCCTGATTTCCTTTGGGCAGGACCATAACTCTGCTTGCACAGGAGTGCCGGGCTGGCAGCCCCGTGTGCTCGCAGCCACTGCACCAATATTTACAGTTCTGAGCCCGTCCCTGCCCCACCCCACCCCAGCCCCTACCTCCACGTCCACGTTGGGAGAGCTCTCCCTGGGGTCGTAGTCATAGAGAGCCACCATCCTCCTGGTGCTCACTGGCTGCTGCCGGCCGCCCCTCCGGCTCCGCTCTGCTCGGCCACCGGCACGCGAGGGAGGGAAGGGAAGGAGTCGAAGTTATTTCAGAAATAAAAACCCAGTGCAGCTCCTCCTCACACGCTGCTCACAGCAGGGCAGCAGCACCACGAGCCTTTCTCTGGCTCAGGGGTGCAAGGACACAGATGACCGGACCTTTTAACCCAGGTAAAGGACGTGGAACCACGCAGGTTTCATAAATAATAATTAACAGTGGTCTGGCTCCCTTTATTCTGAGCCACTGACTCCTCAGCACACTGTGCACAGCACACTGCAAAGCTCAGGGGTCGTGTTCTGTGCCCAGAAACCGTTCAGGAGACAAAACCCACTTTTTTCCTTAAACCAGAAGAGAAAGTAACAGGGGAGTGGGGAAGCTGCAGGTCCCCGCTTGCAGCAAACGCTACCACCAGGATGAAATATTGGTTGTATAAAACCATCCAGGCTGCACAGAGGCAGCCCCGGGGCAGTAAATGACTGCAAACGGAGATGCAGCTGCAGGAAAGCAGGAGGCAGAGGGGACCCAGCCACGGCAGCAGCCCCAGCAGAGTGAAATGTCCGCGCTTCCCTCACCGATCTTCTCGATGGGCGTGTTCAGGGGAAGGAAGCCTTGCTTGAGGAGCTGATCCATCATCTCCTCGTCGTCTGCTTGGATCTCGGAGACCATGTTACACGGGATAAGGCCAATTCTTGTGCAGGTTTCTCCACGGTAAAACCCATCAGCATCTTTGTCCCCATACACCTGACAGTCAAAGAATGGTAAAACCGGTCAAAAAGGGTTTAGCATTCAGGAATTTTAGTGCAGCCTAAAGGGTTACTAAAGCATGGGTGGTGGCTGCAGTTTAGATGTGGAATTATATTCATTTTGGACCATTCTGACTTAGGTTATAAAACTGGAATTTTTGCATTTATCTGAATTGTGACTTTAGATAAGCAGAATTTGGATTTTTTTTTTTTTGTTAGCAGTGAAAGGCACAAAATGTGCATTAAAAGTCATCAGTTTCTCCCTGTGCTGAGCTAGATGTATACTTGATGTTTACAGAATTATTATTAATTATATTATTATTTATTATTATTATTATATTCAAAATGAAATATTTGCAAAATCATCTCTCTCTGAAGCAGTTTGTCCTGCAATGGACACAGGGAGCTTCACTGTCACAATTCTGGGCCTAACCTAAATCTTTCATTAAGTCTGGCCCTAAGTGGCTACAGCAACTTTGACATCTTTGCCCATTCTGTAATTATTTTTAAGCCACCAGCACTGGATATCGAGTTCCAGGTCCAGTGAGATTTGCAGCCTGAACCTCTGAGGGCAGAGGCCCTGGACTCTGCTCACACCAGCTGCTTTCCCCCAGGTACAAGGGAGACCCTGTCTGTAAAAATGTCATTTATTTCCTTTGTTTGCAGGCCTCACCTTAATGATCTGTCCCTCTTTAAATGGCAGCTCCTCTTCCGCAGCATCGGGGTTTGGGGACATCGTCAGTGGGTCGTAGTCAAAGAGTGCAACAAATATTCGAGTAGCAATATCTTCTGTGCCAGGATCTGTTTCAGATTCCTCATAAATGTCTGGAGAGAGTTGGTCGTGACCACCATAGCCATCTGCGAGAGTCAGTTCAGAACAGAACAACTCAGAAAGACAAGCTGGCCTCACCACCCTACTGTCCCAGTTAATATCTGAAACACGTTTGGCATTTAACAGAAAAAACCCCAAACCTCACTGAATATCCTATAAAGCTTGGTGGTGTTTTGTTTCTTTTTTTTTTAATTAGCAAGTTGCTATTTTTTAAAGAAACCTATAAAATCTGCTGGAAAGTCGGGCTGAGCTCCTGCACCAGAGTGACGTTTACACAGCTCAGGCAGGAAAGCCATTTCTGTCAGGTTTAGAGTTTGCATAAATTACTGAACTTCAGAGTGACTCAGTGCAGAGTCTGAGAGGTTTTCTCGCTGCTGCCACAGCAGCCACGCTTTGGGTCCTGCTCCTCACGAGGGTGCCTGCAGCATTCTCAGATTACAGTCCGGATCAGGGACAGGAACCAGACCAATTTTACATCTCCATGGAGTAAATGTCCACGAACAGCTCACAAAACCCTTTCTGCATTGCTTTTCCATGTCCTTCCTGATTCTCAGTGTGGGTGTTTCTCACGTGCAGCTCAGGGGGCCAGTTTGAACAGATCCGTATTTGTCCACAGTGTCTTGACTCCAGTATCTTTTCTGCACTACGTTTTGCATTTTCTGGATTTCACCAGCATTTGGGTTAAGGATTTCCCTCCCAACTCTGCGGCTGCAAAGAACAGAAAGGCACCGATCTGTCCAACTAACCCATGGAAGGGACCCGCACTGGCCGAGACCTTTGTGGCACTGCACTGCCATGAGTGGACCTTCGCCCCGCGTGCTCCGCCCTTTCAGGCCGTCCTGCTGAGGCTGGGTTACCTAAAAGCTAAAAAACAACAACAGAGAAAACAGGTTAGTGAGTTCCATGCATGCAGCATCGCGGTCACATGCCTGGACATTGATCAGGTCAATCACATTTGGAAGCACAAGCTCTAAAGGCAACTAAACGTAGCTTTTAACTGAAAGGTTAGCTGAAAGCGAATGCTGCTGCCTGGCAAACCTGCAAAAGAAAAAAAATGGTTCCCTGATTTATGGCAGAGTTTTGTAACCAGCAGTCACACACCAGAACGAAAACAAAAAGAAAAGAATAATTTTTGAAATATTCTTTTGCCTTTGTTGTTGCTGCTAAGGTGGCGCTTTGGTCCTGACGAGTGGCACGGGAAGCCTGAGAGCTGCAGGTGGGAGCGCCCTGCCCTGCCCAGGCAGACCCTGCCCAGGCAGACCCTGCCCAGGCAGACCCCGCTGCGTCCTGCTCCGAGCTCCCTCCCGTTGGCAGCAGCGGAGCCGGGGCAGCTCCTCTTGTGAGCTCGCTGCGTTTCTGGAGCAGCAGCTCCTCGTGGGTGAGCTGGGAGCTCACTGCGTTTCTAGAGGGGAGCCCCTCATGTCTGAGCTCGCTGTGTTTTCAGAGGAGCAGTTCCTCGTGTCTGAGCTCACTGCGTTTCTAGAGTGGCCTTTGCCAGCAGAGATGTTCGCAGGTGAGTGACGGAGCAGGCAGGGGTGCAGACGCTTCCTCTCCGTCACCGTGCGCTCCGATCACTGCCCTGGCAGGACCCAGCGCGAGCCGGGCAGGAACCTGCGGTGCTGTTTGAGTGCTCTCCAGGGATTACCGGGCAGCCACTGAGATCAGCACAGCTTGGTCACCGGTTCTGATGGGAGAAACCTGCCGGGATCCCTTCTGCCTGCGCTGGGAGGCTCGGAGAGCAGCAGCTGCTCTCTGCTCCTACGTGGAAAGCGTTAGGATGGAGTTTCCACTCCGGGCTGTCGCAGACTGGGAGGGTAAAGAACTTGCTCTGGTCTTTGGGAGCCTCTGGATGCAGCTCCCACAGCTGGAGGCTCTTCCAGGCCTCCAAGGACAGAAATGCGAACGCGAGACGCGCGGCGGCATCCTTGGAAGGCACGGGATGCCCCTCGGGAAGCAGCTCTTTCCTGCATGCTCCTGCAGAGATGCAGTCTGCAACTTCAAAGGCAAGAAGAGATGATCTGAAAAGGACGGCAAAGTAGTGACAGTGCAGAGATAAAGCAGAAAATGAAACATGATGAAGCTGTGACTCCATAAATCTGGGTCACTGTCACACTGCAGGAGAATCTTGGTTCTTGTCTTGAGATGTTCCATGATAAAGAGCACATCCTGAAAATTCTGGGAATGAGATGAATAAAAACAACACGATGAAATGAATTCCTTGACAATAAAAAAAAAATAAATTAAAAAATACTGATGAAACATTTGTCCAGTTAAAAATGCAGCTTGCTTTTCTTTTTTTTTTTAAAGCAACATTCAGATGGGCAAAATAAAGAGAAGCAATCTTTTGGAAAAATTATAGTTCAGCTAACCCTTAATTAAAATTTAGATTCAGTTGTCCTTTAATAAAAGCAGCCATTATTGTAATTTGTTCTGAGGGAAAATCATTGTAAAGCAAATTAATCTGATTTCAGCATGACACAAAAGAGGACCATAAACGAGAATGCAGAGTAATAAACAAAAATGAATGGGGAAGAAGAAAAAAAGGGGAAAATGTAGCAGATGGGTCCAAAGGATGGACTTTAAAAATCAATTTGGGATAAAAAAATGAAAAAAGAACAACAACAAAAAAGAACAAAAAATAAAGAGAATAAAGGAAACGGACTGATTTGGCAAGCAGGCGTTAGAAGGAAGATACTTCACACACCAGAGAGTCTTCTGCGTCTCTGTGGGATGGCTTTGCAAGGGCAGCAGCTGCCCTCGAGTCAGCCGCTCTAAAGTCGCTCCTCCAGGCTCCCGGAGCGTCCCCGTTGGCCAAGCGCTCTGCTCGGTGCCCCCTGTGCCCTTCGGGCCTCCTCTCGTGGCTCCTGCCCTGCTCGCTCCTGGGCTCGGCCAGGGAAGGCCCCAGCTCCCCGAAGTCCTCCTCGATGCTGCTCTGGCGGGTCAGGGTTTTCCTGCGGGCCAGCAGCGGCCGCGTGCTCCGGCGGCAGGCGCAGGGCACGGGCTCGGCGCAGCAGCCGCACGCGGGGCCCGCGTCCCACGCGTGTCTGAGCCCGAAGCGCGACTCCTCTTCCTCGCTGCCGCAGTCCAGGCCGCTGTCCGGGCTCCGCGACAGCGAGCGGCCCAGCCTGCAGCCCTTGTCCTCCGCGCCAAAATCCTCCCTGTGCTTGTGCCACGAGCCGTGCTGCTGCTCTTGATTGTAGGGCCTGGGCGCCCGAGAGTCTCGAGCTATGCGGGGGCTCTTTCTATAGGGCATACCTAAACCCTGCTTGTACAGCAGCTCAGAGTATTCACCGTCCTCTTCCGCTACTTCTGGGATACTGAAAAGCCTTTTACTGTGGTGTTTCTGCTGGGGAAAGTCAGGCTGTTCCAAAAAAGTGGCTTCAGTGCTCTTATTCTTATCGTACTCCTTAAGATTATGCAATGTTAAAAACCAGACAGGGAACGAATAGCGTGTGACAAAAATAAAATGGGAGGGAAAAGGGAGAAGAAAAGAAAAATAAAGACAGAATTAGTTTTAGAGCAATGGCAAACATAAGACATGCAGCTTATATAGTGAAAAGGATGTCATGCTTTGAATGAGAATCTGTGAGAAGTAAAGACATGATTGAGAAGTTGCTGGATGCCAGATATGACAAGAGAGGTCAGTCCAAACAACTGAGTGAGGCTCTAACAGGAATAACTCATGCCTTTGAAGCAGAGTAATGAAAGCTGCATACAGGTCCAGCACGGTGAATGAGGATGGCACTAAACCTCGCTCCTTGCCCATGCCAAAGCACCATGGAATTGTCCTCGTAACCAGAACCCGGACCTGAGAGTGACAGCTCTGCCCTCACGAGCTTTCCTGCTTGGCATCCCTTAAAGCATCTTATGTGAGTACTAAATATCTTCAGCCTCCTGCCAGAGGAGAGCTTTTCCACAGGCATCATTCATGGAGTTCTGGTTTCCTCTCCAAAACCCTAAAACACCTGCACCATTCCTAAAGTTTGGCTCCCACGGGAAGCCCCTGGGAAGCGGGAGGCTCTCTGACATCCCTTGGGCTGCGCTGCCATCGGATCTCCCATCATGATCTTGCACCTGCTTCATCAAACCAGTATCTGCAAATCAGCCTATTGGCAGAGGTCTCTGTTTACGCCAGCAGCAGGCAAAATCTACCCCAGCCTGGGTAAAATGAGCACTCTGGCCAGGCCAGAGATATTTGCGATTTTCCTGTTCCATTTCCACAAACACAGGCTGGTCTGCCAAGGAATCCTGAGTCTCTGCTGGGCTCTGGCCGAGGGAGGGGAGCAGAGTGCAGGAGGTGCGGTTTGGCTGAGGGGGTTTATCCATTCGCATCCCCGAGATCAGCTCTGCTCGTGCTTAACGCCCAGCTCAGGGCGATCTCTGCACTCCCAGCACCGGAAATACCGACAGGATCATCTTGGAGATTCCAGCAATATCTCTCTCTGAGCACTCTAAACTTAGCTGGGGTTTGGGTGTTGGCCCCTTTCAGACAAAGGGAACGCTCTAAGTCACTTTATGACAATTTCACCTATTTTCCTTTGGTTTTAAAGTGTGTGTAACTCTTGTGAACCTGGAGAGAAACTGCCACAGAAGTGGGAGAAAGATCAGTAATAGGAACTGTCACAGTTTGACAGACTCCTACAGCAAGAGAAGCCTGCAAACCTTAGCAGGTGAAAAATTATTTCCTACACCAGTTAAAGTTCTGGAACATTCTCAATATCAACACTGGCAATCCTGATTTAAGCCCAAGAAGTAAATGTAGCTTCTGATGCATAAAGAACAAGAACAGTCTGGGGATGATCCTGTTTGCCAGGGGAAGGGGACAGAAGCAGCCTGCAGAAGGATTTCAGTGTCAGCCTTTACATTGGCACAGTAATAGAAACACTGATAACTTCTTCTCTTGAAAAAGAATAAAAGGACTGAATTTATAGCACATGAAAGCAGTCATAAGAATGGTCAGAATTCTTGTATGCATGAGGAAATGGTATTGATTTCAGTTAAATAACAATCTACTGGAAAAAAAAGTTGACCTGTGGGTTTGTGCTTTCTAAGAAAACACAGTTTGTGTAATATCTACACACAGAGAAGCAAATACAATTTACATGTACAAATATAATATGGGAAATACATATTCAGTATTGGGTATGTCTTTCATGAGGAGTATTCCCATTTCCTGCTCTCTCTGGTGATTCCCTCGTATCCAGAGCACAAGGAGTTCTGACAAAGCATTGCTCGAACAAAGCTGAACCACCTCCCTTCCTTACAGGAACGCTCTAAACCTGGGAAGGGACGGACTCGCGCTGGGTACACGGACAAGTCACCCCGACATGGAAAATATAAATTGTTTTATAAGTTTTTACAAATCTCCTTGCTCAGAAATGACTCATTTTTGGGGTAGCACATGCAGGATATCCTCACAGAGACACGGGGAAGGTCCCCAGGTGTAGGACAGGAATTGCAACTGCAACAATCACATACAGGGAAATACTCAACTAGTTAAAGTTCAGCTATCAAATAATGAAAAAAAATAAAGCAATAAATGCATTGAAGCGGCCCAGCTCTCGGTCTGTACGGCAGTGTGGGTTTGAATGGGCTGCAGGGTCCAAGGCTGCCCCAAGGAGATGCTTTGGGGGCAGAACCCAAAGGCGGAGGAGCCCCAGGGACTCCCAGCCCTGCTCACCTTGAGCGCGCTGTGCGAGGTGAGGCTGAGGCGCCGCCGGCCGTCCTCCAGCTGCATCTCGGAGTACAGCTCCTCCTCGTCCTCCTCCAGGATGTCGGAGAGGTCGGAGCCGCGGCTGCTCTCGGTGTGGTACTCATCCCCGTGGCAGTAGTGAGGCTGGGGACGGGGAGCAGAGAGAGGCGTTACTGCCGCTAAAGCCGATAATCCCGGTGACACCGCGAGCTGCCCGGGCTGGAACGTCCCTCTGGAACCACAGAGGAGCTCAGCACAGGGCCTGGGCTCTGCTCTACTGCAGGCATCGTGTGGAACTTTTGTGTTGCCCATTTATGATGGTAATTCAAGAAATCCAGTCTCAATCCCAGGTGATACAGGAAAGGTTATCTGCATTCACAGCACCAAATCTAGTTTTAGTCTTGATTAAATTCCCCTTATTAAAGAGGTCCTTCATGCCTCAGTGGGCTTGCTGACCAAATTGTAAAAGCCTTAGGATAATTCACATATCATTTGTTCTTCACAGCTGTTTGCTACATCACATAATTTAAAAGTGATCAGCATTTAATTCTTGCAGGATATTACCACCACTGTATGCTACAGCTAGATGATGGCATTTGAAGCTTTTATTCTCTTAAACATTAGGAACAGACTGGCTAAAATCATACCTGTCCTTTAAAATACGTTCAATTATTTACCACTTTCTATTAGCTGGAAAATAAGGAGGGCAAAGTACATCCTGCTGGAGCAGCCCCTGCCCACGACCCCGCCTGGTGTCCCCAGCCCGGCCCCAGCGCCCAGGGGGTGACCTGGCCAGAGCCGGGCTCATTTCCCACTGCACACGCGATACAAGAGCACGGCCATGCTACTCACTTGCTTTCCCAGCTCTGAGCCTTTCAGGAAATCATCCACTGAGGCTCCCCTCCGCTTGACCTTGGGGGAGTCGTACCCATCCTCCTCCTCGTCGGAGTAGGGGGCTGCGCTGCTCCTCTCGCTGAACACGCTCCTCCTCTCCATCTGACACAGCAACACAAACAGCATTGTCAGGCAGGCCTGATCCTGCACCCGGTGACAGGAATGGCAAATAGGAACACTCAAGCACACAACATTTAAATGTACTCATGGATGAGAGCGCTGTTACTTTCCCTGGCTGGAACTTTGAAGGAGTTTCTCAAGGATTTTTGTTTATTACCTTCGCTCACAAACAATTACCTGACTCTGTGTGATCCCCAACTCAGCTGCCAGCTCTCCTCCCTGCACACTCACCAGAATTGCCAGTGCTCCGCAGTCAGAGGCTGCTAACACAGACACTCTTTTCCCCTTGGCAGGGTTAGGGGATGACCCAGCCACGACAGCATTTCTGACCTCAATACAAAACCAGCCACAGAATGAGACTCTGGGCTCTTCCTCTGCTCTGAGGAGCCCCTGGCCTCAGTAACTCCTGTTTGCTCTCGTGGCAGTGCCCATGGGCCACCCAACAGGCTGGACACGGCTTCTTCTGCAGCTCTTACCATACGTGAGCAATTCATACCTCAGGGGACTGAACGTGACAAACATCCCTGGCTGAACTTGATTTAATCAGAATGAATTCATCTATAAATTTCTGTCCAGATTCCTGAATTACACATTTTGAGCATCACTTACACTAATGTAATCAAACATGGCTCAGGGCACACTCTGTGTCAGCCATTTTCCAAACCAGAAAAAGCATTTCTGTTGTTTCCCTGTATGGTTCTTAAATCAACTTTCACCTCATAGGGCCAAAGAACCAATTGCCTCTTCTCTCTCTATTCCAGTCCTCTTTATTTATAAACAAAAGGAATACATATACACGTGCATACATCTGTATTCATCAGACCTTACTGATCCAGAATTATTCAGGTTCCAAAATCTGGCTCAATTTGCCCACTGGATCAAATGCATCCCAAAACAGGAACAGTCAATAAAGCTCCTTAAAGCCCGTGATGAAAACACCTTTGATGGGCAGTGCCACAACGAACCAAACCAGCCCCAAAAGCCCTAAGAAGAAGTTGCCTTTACCCTGGTGCTCTCGGCCACTCTCTGTGCAGCTTCTCTTGCCATGGCTTTTGCGACGGTGTTGGGGACGGGAGTGCCTTGAGGCTGGGGGAGGATCCTGTTGGGGGATGGAGACCTCCTGCCCTGGAGCGGGCCATGGAAACTGGGTGGCTCCAGCATGTGCCCATGGACAGGGGACACCGAACGAGTCTGCTCCCACGACTCATCCCTTTTTAAATGTGGGCCTAAATGTTCTTCTTTGGTTTCTGGGGCTCCGGCACTTGCTAATGGCTTAGATTTGGGAGCGGTTCTGGGGTGGGGGGTTGGAGGCACCAGGAGGTCAGATGGAATGGCAGCAACAGAGGAGTCCACGGATTCCCCTTGTGCAGAGAGCGTCCGGACTGTCACCTCCCGCGCGTCCAAGCTGCGCAGCCTCAGCAGCTCCACCAGCGCGCTCTCTGCTGCTGGGAACATCACCTCGGCCACCTGGGAGCACAAAGGAGCCACCTGTGAGCAGGAAATCCTCTGCTTCCCCCCCTCGGCCCCGCTGAAGTGCAACCTCCAGAGTCTTTACAGAGTGGCTGCAGGAGCCTGCACTGGGGCTCTGCACCTCTAACCCGGGCTGGCTTCCAGCCCTTCATCCCCCTTGGCCAAAAGGGCTCCTAGACAGGGAGCCCAAAGCAAAGAACGGGCTCTAGTGACAGCTGAAAGCCCCTGCACCCGTTCCAGGGCTGTGACACCTTTACCTGCCAGCCGAACAGGCCCTGCAGCCGACAGGAACTCACCCGCTGCCCTTTGGCATAAACACCATAACCCGTGACGCTGGCGCCGTGCGACGTCCCCGTCGCCGTCAGGGGCGGGGGCTTCCAGGACACCTGGATGGTCCCTGGCGTGGACCCGGCCCGGACAGCAACGTCTTGAGGTGGAGCTGGGGGACCTAAGGGAGAAGGGACTGGTCACTCTTGAGCCTCAGACCAGGAGCACAGCGAACGAAGGTGCAGTGTGGGCTGAAGGCTGAAACTTGAACATTTCCCAGCAGCTGGTTAAAGTACAATTGGTCTCACAGGCTCCTCTCTGCACTGAACGAAAACCCAGATGCACCAACCTCTGAAGGCACTGACAGTGTGTGAGTGTAGCTCACCAATACCTCCTTCATTAACAGGCATTACCCACTATAAATAGCTCTGCTTGGCCAGGAAGCCAAAGTAAAAATACCCCAGAGATTATGAGTGTGTAAGGTTTCCAAGCATCCTGGGGTGTTAATTTACCAGTCCCACCCCGAGCAGAGCCTCCTGTGAGAACGAGTCAGGAGTCAGGAGCAGGGCTCGGCTGCAGCCGTCCCTCCAACAGCCAGGGGGACACAGACCCTGCCTGCTGCGAGGCTGCTGCTCCCAGGGAACTCAGCACAGCCAGCTCCTGTTCATCCTCCACAGCCAGCTCCTGTTCATCCTCCAAAAACGCTGCAAATGATGTAACTGTGTGCATGGTACATGTGCAAATATCACAGAACAACACTGGCACACTGCCAGCGCATCTCACTGCTGTGCTGTCACTGAATTTCACCCTCTGGTGGACAGGGAAATAAAATCATGGCCATGTGCAGGACAGCACAGGCACAGCAGGAAATTTCTGCTTATCCCATCCCTCCATCTCTGAAGTATTTTTACCTTGCAAGTTGAGAGTGTGCAAATTGACCCAATACTATTCTTGGCGAAAAGAGATTCTGGATCAGGATTGAATTTCAGCTTTCCTGACCATCCTGTTTTCCCGACAGCCAGAAATCCCAATCCAGCAAACTGTTCAGTTTACAAGAATTCATCTGATCTAGCCAGCATCTTGCCAATGACAACAACATTAATCTGCTCCTGCAGGAGAAGTCACCTTCCTTTCATTCTCCCTAAACGAAACAATCCCCAGGGAGTCTGTCTCGACCTTCACAGGCTGGAGCAGAGATAGGTTTAATAAACTGCAGCGCCTGAGGCTCAGCATGGTTTCTATTTCCTCCCATCATTAAGTGGGAAATTATTCCTGATGATTTTTGATGGTCTTGGTCATCAGCATAAATGTTTGTTTTGGAGTTCTGCTGCACTTTGCTCCTCATGGGTGCTTTTTAGATAAATTAGCTCCAAAAACCACAGGACTCCCATTGGCCTTGATTCTGTACTTAATTCCTATTTTTAGATCTGAGTGCCCAAGAGAGAATTACTTCTATTTTAATGTCAGCAATTCCACTGCTTTGATGAATCAAGATGAGTTCAGCTGCATGACACAGTATGCTGGTAACCCCCATCAGGGTCTCCAAATCCATCCTTCCCTCTGCTCCTCCTGAAACGCAGGCTTCAGCCTCATCCCTTCAGCAGCTCCTGGCCTGTTTGCTGCGCAGCCGTGAGAGGCTGAGGTGTTCCTGTGAGAGAGCTCTCGGTGAAGGGAACCATGGGGAAGGTTCTGGGATCTCGGGATCCCAACGCTGAGGCCTCCCTGTGCTTCAGCTCCTCAGCAGAGTCCGGCCGGGCACTGCTCGGGCACTCCTCAGCAGAGCCCAGCTCGGGCACTCCTCAGCAGAGCCCAGCTCGGGCACTCCTCTGCAGACTCCACAGCTAGAGGGAGATGCAGCATGGGAAGCGTCTGGCCTGGAAAACCCCTCACTCCAAAGGCCCTTGCTAAATAGCAAAGGTGAAATGAGTTCAACCATCCAGGCAGTGCCTCCCAACTCCCCAGGACAATCCCAGGTTTGAAATGTCCCCACCCAGCAGATCCCACGGCAGCACTGATCCCACTGATCCCACCGAAATGACTCCACACTGAAGATCAAATGTGTGAGCTGCGGACTCCTGCACTGAACCATAAATGAACAGCAGCAAAAGGAGACACGGGAGCTTAACTCAACATTACTTCAGTGTTCTTAAAAAAGGGGAAATGACTGACAACATTTACCAACACTCCCCATGTAAAAGCCAGCTGGGAAAAAACCTCAGACTTCCCAAAACACAATGAACTTGTTGGCATTACAAATTCCAACAGTACAATGTGATTACAACTTCACAACCAAAATGCACTTACATCCCCTGAATGACTCTGTGAAGGCTGAATTATTTTATTTGGTATTTTCAGAGAAATTTAACTGAGGAGTTTTGGGGTAGGGAGGAAAATACCAAACCTGCTGGCAATGTAGAAAATTCCACAAAGGCTTCCTTTTTTTCTCGTTGTTCCAAGGGAAGCTGCCAGGGCATCTGATGGGGCTTTGCCATGACCTTCACCTTGTAGGCCATATTGGGCTTCAAATTAAAAAAATGGTACTTGTAGCTAGCAGCCTTGACGATGTCAAACTCCTCCTCGTTAAGAAAGATGACATGACTGTAATTACTGTTTGTGGGGAGCCAGGAGAGCTCAGCAGAGATCTGGGTTATGTTGTCCACTCTGAGGTTCGAGGGCGCCACGATGACGTCCTTGCCCACCAACAACGTGCACTGCAGCTCGTCCGAGTTGCCCTTGTTGGTGATGCTCTGGATGGAGATCCGGTAGGTGCAGCTGGAGATGTTGAGCTTCTCGATGAGAGCTTTCGTCCGGCTCCCCAAGGCCACGTTCATGCGGATCTCCTTGTCCACCAGCACGTTGTAGCTGCTGACGGTTCCCCAGCCGGGCGGCACCACCGGTGGCTCCCAGCCCACAATGACACTTTTGGCGAGTTGTTTGATGAGGGTGATTTTTCTGGGATAAGGCACAATGTCTTCTCCAATCTCGTCGATGTTCACATCCAGGGTCCCTGCGCCGTTGCTGATCACGCCGGAGTCTATGTGGCTCGGGGGACTGATCTCCAGGAGATCTCCTTCCAGGAGAGGCCCCGAGCGGTTGATGAAATTCTGATCCTGCTCGCTGCTCAGTGTGCTCGACAACCGCGTCTCGTTGTCCTGGACAAAATCCACAAAATTGGAAGGGACTAGACCTCTCTGTCCATCCAGCAGCTCTCCTGGGGAGAAAGGCACTGCGGTTAGAATCCCCGACGGACAACACCTCCTTCATGTCTGCCCTGGGAGTGGGCAAGATGAGGGGCAAGGGATGAGTGAAAATGTCCATGAACAACATCCCCGGTTTAAGAACACGAAGGATTATTAAGGGAAATACCAGAACTGCCAGTGAGCTTTTTTGTCAACTTAAATCTTGCCAGTAGGAAAAGCTGACACTATAAAATATCTTATAATTAGCTTTGCCTGCAAGGAGCGGCTTTGCTGGTGCAGAAACTCTTTTAATTAACACAACGATGATAAAGCTAAATTTAGCAACCGATTTAGGAGCAGACGAAGGAGAGAACGTGGAGCGTGTTTGACAGACGAGCTGATTTCAATCTGCATGAATTAGCACGAACCCAGGGATTAAAGAGAACACACCTTCGTAGAAGCCATCCTCGTCCATGTCTCCGTACACATAGAGGTACTTTCCTGCCGTAAGAGGGAGCTCCGCCTCTGGGTTTTCATTTGGTCCATCGAAGGGGTTGTAGCTGCGGGCACAGGCAGGGAGCTGCTCAGCACAGGGGCTGCAGCTCCAAGGAGGAGAATTCCCCAGGCAGGGCTTGTGCTGCCCTCCTGAGCCCCGTTCTGCGTGGGCCCGGGTCAGTCTGTGCCCATGGACCACCCCAGGGGCTCTGCCCTCAAACCTCATCCTCTCCTGCAGGATCTGTGCCCATGGACCACCCCAGGGGCTCTGCCCTCAAACCTCATCCTCTCCTGCAGGATCTGTGCCCATGGACCACCCCACCCCAGGGGCTCTGCTCACACCCTATCCTCTCCTGCAGGATTTGCTTGGACGCTTCTCCCTCAGGGCTCCTGAAATACACTGGCCAGAATTCTCTTTAGTTTCTAGAGTGAATTAAAGCAACCTCGGTTGTGGGGGTCTTTCCCAGTCCCCGTATTCACTTTCATGTTCCTTTTCCACAAGGTTATTAAACTTCTACAGAGACAAGGTAAAAGGAGACCAAAACAGTGAGTTACATCCGAGAGAAGCTACTGAGAGATAGAAAGTGCTGATAAAGTGCTGGAATCCATATCCACCCTGAAAGGAAGTGTTGCTCACTGAAATTCGTATCACGACTACTTTATGTCTGAAATTCTAAAGTGCCAAGCAGTGGTGGACTTCAGCTCTTTCCTTGCTCGACAAAGTGATTTCTAGGAACAGACCGAGGCCTCCTCTCTGAGGCAGGAGGTACCCAGTGACTCTGAGTGAGACACGGAAGGACAGGGGTGGGGGGAGAGCCGGGCCGTGTTCAGCTCCCTCTGCCCACCCAGGCACGTGGGCAGCTCTGCAGGCAGCGCCCACAGAGAGGGGGCTGCTCCCCGGAACATCAATGCCACGTCAGAACTCAGGGCATGGACAGAGTGAGGCCAAACCTGATGGTGAATATTGCAAGTGTGGATTGTACCTGTAAGGGGATGGGTGCTTTACCTGTAACGGGCAATGCAAAGATGGACTTTCCCAGAATATCTCTGCTTTGAGGTATTGGAATTCTGATCATTATCCATCTGGAGAGGGGGGGAGAAAGAAAATGTGTGAACAGTTTTGCTGACAGATGATATAAATTAGTGAACGCATAGTATCAAGGGAAAAAAATTAAATTCTGACATGGAACACAACTGGTTAATTTTACTCAGAGGGGCAGATTCCAGTGCCTGAGCACTTAAAGCAAATTCTGAGTTTAGAACTGGTGCAAGTCTCAACCTCCAAACACTTGGAAACAATGAGCGTCAAACAAAATATTCCCCCTTGCCAGTCCAACCCAATCCAACCCAATCCAACCCACAGCACCAGCACCTGCTGGATGCCACCCTTTCCACCAACTGAAAGAAATAACACCTTTTCTCCTGAATTTAACATCACATTGAATTCAGTTCTGCAAAGCCACGCATTTATTCTATTACACATCTGGCCTACAAAACCCGGAGATTTAATTGTGGTGTTGAATCAACACAGGCTCTGCCTATTTCAGCTCTGCACGAGGTCTCTCGGTGGTAAAACAGTAATTTCTGTGATGCTTCGAGCTAGCAGAGGTTTTAAACTGAGAGAAGAACCTCCCTCCACTTCCTGTACAGTTGGCTGTGAGCCATTTCAGGAAGAATGACCAACTTTCTGCTTCAGCTCGAGGGAACTTTCATTAAGGCGGAAATACTGGGTTAACAGTGGGGTCAAATGAAATAAATTGTCCAAAAACTCAGCAAAATTTACAATCTAGACAGCAAGTGTATTTTTTGCCGAGTATCACTTTTATTTATTTATTTATTTCAGAGTTCCCAGCATTATGCTCCATTTTTTAGATTTTATTCCTACACTCTCCCTTGGGCCTGGGTATCTCTGGGAAGGAGTGGAGCTTAATTTCTGTGAGCTTGCATAATGTGAGTGTGTATCACGTAATTACACTCTAGAAGGCACAAAACGTACATTCTGCAAAAGAGGGCTTGACATTCGCAGCGAGAGATAACTCAAAAATAATAGAAAAAGGGAATTAAATTTGACGTGCGCGTCTCCTGCTCCTCGCTGTTAGTTCTGCTTCCCTAAGTCTCCCTGCTAAGCTGCTTTTTTGGGGGCCTCTTCAAAGAGCAGCGAATGTTTCCACTTTCCAGCAATGCTGCTACACAAATATACACAAATATTCCTCGTGGATAATCCTCAGACATGCCCATGGAATTCCCACTGCACAGGAATCTGATGTTTTGTTGAATATCCATTTGGGAACATTCTGATTCTATCAACTTTCACAGTTTCAGTAGCAATGAATATAACATAGATAGAAAATATGAACACAGTTGTAACTTATTTACTCCTGTAAAGTGAAGAAAGGGTTTTCATAAAATGAGGGGTAAAATCTGGAGATCATTTCCTCCTGGCTATCTGCCCATATAAACGCCGTCCCGCACCTCACCCAGCAGTGCTAAAATGCCCTCCGCGCTTCACTGGGGGCTGAGGTCTGCAGAGAGGCTCCAGTGCCTCACACACCCGATTTTCACCCTGGGGAATTGTGTGCAGCTTCTTTGAAAACATCACTTGAATTCCCACTGATCATGTTCCCAAGTTGCCCAGAAAATGAGAACATTCATGTCTTGGCTTTTGAAAGGCAGGTGGATCAACCTGCATCAGGCTGCTGGAGCACAGAAGCCTCAGCCCTGAATGACTTTTCAGTAAAAAATTCCCAAAGACTCACGTCTGAATCAAATCTGCATCTTGGGGTACCAGATCTTGACTTGGACAGGAATGTAGGTTTGACAGACAGCTGTTCTGGTTTGTCTCCAGATATCTGAAGGGGTCGTATGAACTCCGAAATCACACAGCGACTTCCAGAAGGACTTTCATGAGCTGGCAGGGAGCAAAACACACACAGAGTAAGGAACAGTTCAGCACTGCCAGGACACAGCAGAGTCACCCTCCTCTCCTGTTCAAAAGCATTTGAGAAGAAGACTGTGGTGGGGAGACTGCAGAGCGTGAAAGTTCCCAGACTTTTGGTCAATTGCTTAAATCAACAACACATAACAAACAAAACAGAGAGTGAAAGTGTTTTAACTCAAAGAATTCAAAGGGAAAGTTTCCCCTGGTGAAGAAAAGTCCCCCTTTGTTCTGAGCACCTTGGTACGTCTGGAGAAGTTTGTGACATGCTGCTCAACACAGCCAGCACCAAAACCCGCTGTTGGAACCTTCATTTCTTCTGGGGACTCTGCTGGAAAGTGCAATCAAGTCATACATTTGCCTTCTAAAAGAGAGACTGGAATGCTAATGACGGAGTTGGCAGGATATTCCGTTTGAAATGAAGTCGTTTGACTCCTGGCACGCAGGAAGTGCCAGCAGCACCTGCTCCACATTCCCTGAGAGCTCCTCACTGCCACCAGCACGAACCCAGGTAACCCCAGTGCCACCTCTCCAGCTTCTGAGAGATGGAAACCAACACTGGGCAAAAGGAAGAACCGCCAGAAATCCTTCTGGAATATTCTCACTGTGCTTTTCTGAAGGAAAGGGAAGGGCAGATTGCACAGCACACGGAACAGCCTCCCAAGGGGCTGAGCGCTCTGATCCCCTCCTGACCTGGCTGGAAACCAGAGGTGAGACAAGGGAAAAGAACAACATCATCCAGGCTGCGAGAGAGACCGATGAAGCTTAGAATAAAGCACTTCTACACTTCTTCCTTTTGCTGTGAGTTTGGTCCCCAAAGCACACGAAAGCAGGAACTGTAAACTGAGCTGAATTCTACCTGCAGAAGCCACAGCACAGCGCGCTGCTGACACGCTCAGTGTGCAGAGTGTGTTCTGCCCCTCGTTAACATAATGAGCCTCTGCTCTGATTTTTCAGACCCTGAATATGTGTAGGTTCAGCATTTCCTGCTCTGCCAGGCTCTGGACAGCACCGTTCTGCTGCTGCACTGCAAGATTCCCGGCCCACGTCACCGGGAATTGTCAGCAGAACCTCTTTGTTCGTTCTGCAGAGGAGAATCAGCTCCAGGAATATCATCAGAGGCTTTTTCTGCTGTGCTCATTAGTCCAATATGATTAATTTTCCCTGCCTCACTGTAATTTACAGCAGGACAGCCTAAGCACACTGACAGCAGGGAAATATACAACTCACCACACAAAAGATTAATTACAGCCAGCCCCTCTCAGAGCAATCCCCAGGCTGGAAAAGGGCACGGTTTTTATTCTTGGAACCTTTCTCACATCTCTGACAGGAGAGTCCTCCCCGTGCAGGAACCTTTAGCCAATTTAGCTCCTTCTGTTTGCTGTTAATGTGTTTGCCATCTCAGCCTGGCAGCGCCAAGCTATAAATAATTGGGCCAACTGTGATTATTCATTCCCAGGGAGCTGCTGCCTGGTCTCAGACCTCCTGCATTCTCCAGGCTTCGGTTCTGAAGTGTTTGCACCACGTACAAACCGTGGAGGAAGGGTCTAGAACCACGCAGCCCCTGCTCTGCCTGCGTGCAGGATAACGACCAGCACAGGATCACAAATGAGAACTCCAGTGATGTCAGGATGCTGAAGATATGGATCTGCCTAATTCTCTTCACTTGGAAAGCAAGGAACAGGAAATTTACCCTGATGGAAACGAGATCAGTTTATGACCAGCTGCTGTGCCTTACCTGGGGATGTTTGAATGGATCAGGGAATGAAATAAACCCAGCCAGGTTTGTTTAATGTCCAGGAGAGAAGTGTGTGGCAGCTGTGACTGCACTGAGGGCCTGGCTCAGCTCTGCCCCAGACAGTGCTGGGAACTCCACCCGGCCCCATGGAGCCCTCACTGCCCAGCAGAGAGAAGGAACATCCAGCAGCAACAGCCATGGACCAGAAAAACCAGATTTTTGTGTCAGCCCTGTCAAACAGCTTCAGCAGCGAGCTCCTGTGCATTCTGGAGAGGAGCCTTTTCAAAAGGTTATGAGACAAATATTTTATGTAAATTCATGCGGATTCTACGTGTGCAGAGCCACAGCTGGGTTAAAAAATAAACACAAGCATCACCAATAATGCCTTTGGAAAAAAAAACCAAACCAAAATGGAGATTCAGAGCGCAGGAAGCACATTCCTGCTGAACGTCTGCAATCTCCTGGTCACTCTGCACAGGGTGTCTGCTCCTGCAGGTTGTGAACACGGCAGAACAGGCAGAAAGGGCTGCAGTTAAAACTGGCCTCAGTCTGCCTCCAAAAAGGAACAGCTGAAACCTGGCTCTCCCTTCATGCAAGGCAATTACAGCGATGGCCCTGGGCTCGAGCAGCACAACGTGCAGGAGTCAGACCTCAGACTGCTTTAGAGCTTGTTAACTGGAAACCTATGAGAAAGAAAACAAACAAACAAACCAACAAACCCCAATAAAACACCTCTCCTTTTATGTATTCCCTCTGGAAAAAAGCAGAGTTAAAAATAAAATATACGAGAGGCCAGCTCATAAGAACACACAGCAGCATCTAGGAATGGTTTTGTTTTTTTTTTTTTCTCTCTCTAAATACTAGAGAAGAACCCTACAAAGCCACAGGGGTTTTGTCCATGAAGTCTTTTAAAATCCACATATGCCCAAAATGGCCTTTATTTTCCCATGGCTGGCACGTATTTGTTAAGGAAGTCTGAAGAACACCCTGCCAGGGAAAAGGAAGAGCACCAGACCTGATTTAATGTCTCAGGAGAATTAAAGCTGTCCATACTCACATTGCAATTAGACTCCCCGTTTTATTTATTGCAATTGCTGATTCCATATCGACGACCTAAATTATCTAGAAAGACCATTAAAATGAGCCTCTTAACTGATGAATAATAAATCTTAAGGCTTCTATATCTGACTGGGATATTACTGTGTGTTTAAAGTGAACTTTGCATGCTCCAATCCATCCTGGCTGCATTTATTTCATTTCCTGATCCATTCACACATCCCCAATTAAGGCAGAGCAGCTGGTCACAAACGGAGCTCATTCCCAGCATTTGCTTTGCTTTGAAAGCTGTCCCTGTGTTCCCTCTTGTGTTCTTTCCTCCTCGCTCCTAATAAAAATAATTACACTTCGGCTCTGAAGAACTTGCTGTGCTCTACCCTTGTTGCTGAGAAGGGGTTTATTTCAGTAATTAAAAATCCTGCCCCCGTGCTCAGACATGACTTTATTGTGATCAGCGCATTCACTCTGAGGATCAGTGTTGTCCAAGCATTTCTGGTGTTTGGACACAAGCGCTGCAGGCCCTGAATTCTAAGTCCCACAAAAACCAATGGGTTTGAGAAAAGCTGTACAGAGCAAGGCCTTTAAATGCCTTTGGCACAGCCCTGGCCGCGTTTGCTGGGGTTTTACTCCAGGGTTACTTGGGAGATTTCAGTTTGGTATGTTTGGAAGTTTTTAAAAGGTTTTTCCATTAGCATTAGAAGAACAAATATAAATGAGCTTTGAGAGTTTGACTGAGTACCTTGAAAGGTTGAGCTGATTTTCATTTTTCATTAAATCAATTGCAGTGATACAGGCTGGACCTTCCCCTGCTGCCTAGAGAACAGTTCAATACCTAATTACCTTCCCTTTTAAATTAATTGTTGCTTTGGAAATCCTGTCCTTAGAGACACGAGGAGCCACTGCTGTTGGTGTTAAGGGAATTTCTCCCGGATTCTTGTCTCTCAGGAGATGCCCTGGGAACTCTCCCTTTAGTGCACGGCAGTACCGGCTCAGGAAATGTTCACAGCTCCAGAAACCCAAAGCACCCCCACGGCGGGCACGGCTGGCAGCAGCTCCAGGCTGTGCAGGGACCAGGGCACCCGGAGCCACGGAACCGCAGCGAGATTCCTGCCTGGGTGCCACTGACCGCTCCTCACAGGGAGTAACTCACACTCCAACCCGCAATTCACATCCAAGCTGTTTGCAAGGGTCCCCAGGTGACCTCTTGCCTTGATCTCTGTAATTTTCCTATGAATAATGGATCGTTTACAAAGCTCTGCACTTAGGAGAGCCGTTGCCTCTGGCAACAGGAGATGCCCTGGTGAAAGTTCAGCACAGATCTTGGATAAACACACACTGTTGACTCTGCTGGGGACTGTAAGAACATCAACACAGACGTAAATTAATATTTGGTTTTTTACTTTACGTTCTCCATTTCTTTTGAAACAATTTTTTGCTTTTGAAAATGTTTTACTTTCCAATGTTTTAAGGAGCAGTGCATCATTTCTGTTGAGCAAACGAAACTGAGCCCAAACCATTTTCACGTCTGTCAAAATACTCCATTCACTTTCCCCATTTTCTACCCAGCTCTATTTAAATGGTTTTTTACATAACGGCCAGTGCAGTGTGTGGGGTCTCTGTGCTTCCTTTCCCCATGAACTCCTCCTTCAGCGAGGGAGCAGAGCCACTCCTGTCCCTGGAGCAGGGAAGGGTTTGCAGCACAGCCTGGGTGTGCACAGTCCTGGTTCTCACAGCAGAGGGGTATTTGTACATCGGGAATACGAGATTTTAACGCTGAACAGGGTTCTTATCACTGCACTCAACAACAGTTAGAGAGAATTCTGCTCACGGCAGTGCCCAGAACAGGCTCAGTGAAGGCTGAGGAGAGACTGAAATTTAAAAAGAACAGAAACAGGAGTGGATTCCCTCTCCCACCTGTCCGGCACCCCCCCCCGCACATCACAGCCCTGCAGTCCAGACCCGGGAGTGCCGGTCCTCACCTTTGCCCAGAGAAGTGGCAATCCCGTTCATCAGCTGGGACAGGGACTTCCCGGGGGACCCGGAGAGATCCGAGGGCGCCAAGGAGTTGCTGCTCAGGAGGTCGATCTTGCCCGCCTGCTGCCGGAACCGCTCCAGCTCCCGGGACAGGAGGTTAAACTGCTCGCTCTGCGTCCGGCATTTCTCCTCCAGCTCCCGCACCTTGGCCTGCAGGAGCAACAGGGCACAAGGTGAGGGCACGAGCTGAGGGCACGCCAGGGCTGCCAGCGTCCTGTGGGCACGCCAGGGCTGCCACACGTCCCTGGGGCACGCCAGGGCTGCCAGTGTCCTGTGGGCACCACAAGGCCAGTGCTGACCGAGGTCTGCAATGGACAGTGCCAGAACCTCCCTGGAAGCCTCACCCGCCTAGAACCCAACCCACGGGCAGCCCGGTGATATCGGGGTGATTTCCCCTTTCCCTATGGGCAGCCCAGTAATACTGAGGTGATTTCTCCTTTCATCTCCAGTTTCCCAAGTGGAAATTCCCCATCGTGTATTTTGGCAGTGCTGAAAGTCACTGCCAAGAACACCTGCAAAGAGATCCTGTGGTTTTGTGACTTCTTCACACATCCCAATGCCAGTTTTGTGTGGTTTTCCAGCTTTCTCTAAAACCCAGGTGGATTTCTGAGGTTTACCCGCCTTCTGCTGCTGAAGCCTCCTGAATCACTATGTTAACATTTATGTGTAAAAACCCAGCAAGAGCAAGAGAACCCACAGCAGCTGCTGCAGAGTCTGGGCACAGCCCCTGGCTGAACTGCCCCTGGCAACAACGCTGCCCACTGCAGCCAGACCGAGGCACTCCAGGCATCAGCCACGATGAGCCTTTCCAGAAGAACCCAAAAATCCCATTTTCCACTGCACAAGGTGGCAACTGTTTGTTCCTTTCTTTGTAACAAATACTTTTTTAGCAGGAATTTTAAAGATATAATTTCTTTGCATTCACAACACACAAATGCTAAAAGAAACCTCAGGGTACCCATCTGATTGATTATGAAACAAAACACAGTACGAATCAGACATTGTGGGAGTTTTACACAAACATGAAATGCTCGGGGTTTTTGTCTTTCATCTTTTCACCGTGGTTTTGAGCAGCTGAAATGTCAGGCTTTGCTACTCGCAAATTGCTGCATGAAAATGGCATCTGTGGACAATTTCTAAAGGACATGAAGCACACAAAGAAGCAAACTGCTTTGGGTTTTTTGGTCCCCACTTTCCAGTGGAAAGCTTAAGGATGAGCTGTTCAACTCTCTAAGAATATGTACTGACCTTTCCACACGCAGTGAGAGAAACTCTAGCACAAAATAAGAAATAAAAGCATCACAATCCAGACCTCCACAAGAGGCTAAGGCTGCCTTAAAAATATTTCTGAAAAAGTATTAATATTATTATTAATTAACTTAAAAATTATTTGTATTTCGGTAAATGCCTCCTTTGTCTTTCCTCCTGAGCACATAGAAATTTCCAGCAGTTCTCTCACAACAGAATGAAACCTGGAAGGAAAATGCCTTTACTGCTTTATTTCTAGTAGGGTTGTGAGTTAGAAGTGAGCACCAAGCTGGTACTTTATAAGGAAAATTTGCTGTAAGATCCAGGACTGAGCTGCCAGGAGGCATCCTGGGCTCATCCTCATTCCCTGACTGTGGGCACATGCTCACTCTGCTGAATGCTCAGCTCCCTGCAGAAAATCCAGATTTGTGTGGCCCTGCAGGGCCGGGCGTGTTCACGGCCTCAGAACTGGGAATGTTTATCCCGTGCTGTGGTTCCTGCCCTGTAACCTGGCCTAGGAAGGTGTCCCAGGTGTGCCTGGAGCAGAGACCTCCCCGCTGCAGGGCCGGGCGTGCTCACAGCCTGGAATTGGGACATTTATCCTGTGCTGTGGTTCCTGCCCTGTAACCTGGCCTAGGAGGGTGTCCCAGGTGTGCCTGGAGCAGACACCTCCCCGCTGCAGGGCAGGCTGGGTCTGTCAGGGGCACTGCCGGCTCCTCACCCAGCACCAGCACCCAGCACCCAGCGCTGCCACTGCTGCTGCCGCTGCCGCTGCTGCGACTCACAGGGTTCTGCAGGGAACGGGGCAGAGCTCATCCATCACAAAACAGGGACGGGGCACACGGGACAGGCAGGGCCACGAGCGACTTTCCGCGTGCAGGGTCTGAATTCAGAGCAGTAAATTCAGCTCGTTCCGCTGCACAGGCTGTCCCTCACAGCTCAGCTGGCACAGAGCAGCCGTGGCCTTCCCCGGGTGGCTCAAACCAGCCTCAGGTGAAAATATCACCCAGTCCCTGCATTAGCAGAGGAACAGTCTGAATTCAGAGCAAATCCACGCAGTCAGAAAGTCCTAGTCCTGAGGAAGCCACCAAACCATTCCTACTGGGCATGCTCATGAGGAATCGGCTCTGAACACCGGCACCCGCGTGCTCGTTCAGTCATGCCAAGATTAATTTAGTGTACAAAGAGCATTCAGGCTTTGATGATTTGGGGTTAGGCCAATGAATGCAAAGCATGCTGGCATAACAATGGTTCTGGCACACCCCATGCAAGGCCAGGCAGGGCTGTCGGGCTCATTGTCAGGGGAAAAGTGCAGGACTCAGGACAGGGAGAGGAGAATTTAGGCCCTGAAATACCTGCATGCTGTCCAAGGTGTTCTGGATGAAGTGCAAAGCAATAAATCCCAAACAAGACACAGTAAACAAAGAGATGTGAAACAAACAAAGAAATCAACACAGTTTCGAATACTTTTGCTTACATTTCAAAGCGAAATATCTCAGAACAGTTACATGTGTAAAAACATGCATTAACACAAACCACAGAAACCACCACTGCTGCTGGTCTGAAACTGCAAAACGCACACTAAATAAAACGCCAAAAAATAAGGTGCTGGCGGCAATAAAAAGCAAAAGCTTTGGAAATCTTGTTGGGGTTATGCAAATCAGAGGTTGCAGACAAACCAGCAAATAAGAATTGTGCTTAGCTTGAGGGGGGGAATAATCTCTTGCCTGTCTTGTTTCTGTTTTCCTGTGTCCTATCTTTTCCACCAGGCATTAAATAATAATCATTTCACGTACAGTCTGGAAGCTTAAACAAACTTTATATATCTGATGATAATGAAAGCCTGTGAGTAAAACACATTCTGTGGGAATATTAACTTTTCTAGATGCTAATAAACAAATGACCTAATTTTTAAGGGTTTTTTTAAAGTTGATCAATGCACCAGGAAAAAAAAAAAAAAACACCTTTCACCAAGGCATGGCCAGCAAGTACACAAACAGAAATCCCGTGGGAAGGTAAAGACTGGAAATTACCTTTAGAGAAAAGCAGATTTCTTAATGAAATATTGACAAAGCACTTGCTCTTATCAATCCACATTTCTGCACGTTCTTTGGGATACGGACATTAACACTTAATAACCATTTAGTGCCTTTTCCTCAGGCAGAAAAATGAAGTGCTCTCTCCAGCACACCCTTTGAAGGTCTTTGAAGTATCTCAATTCTTTCATTCAGTTTACGATTTCTGGGTCTTTAACATGTTGCTTTATGTTTATTAGACAGTACTTAATTAGGAACCCAAGGTAACTGATTGGTATTTGCTGCTTTATTTCCAGTCTAATAAATCAAAATTCTCATAATTAATCACTGCCTTTAATGGTATTTTACAAAAAATGGTACCACAAGAGAAACATCCCGCTCAGCTTAATGCACTCCTGACTGAATCACAAACCTTACAGGATGCAATTACCTCAGAAGAGAAAAACCCAACCCTATTTGCCTTCAGATTGCTGTAAAAGTTCCAAAGTGATGCTGCTGCCAGGTCACCCTGCTCAGGAGGGACCTGAGCATGCCAGGGCAGCCCCGGGATCTTACCTCTAACAACTGAACTGCTCCTTCATGTTCCTTCTTGGCTTCAACCTGAGCCTGGTCCGCAGGGCGAGGGAAGAAGGAGAAGAGAGGGCGGAGGAGGCAGAAGGACGTTAATTCATCATCACGCCATGTGTAATCAGCTCTGAGCACAAAGAGCGCAACCTCCCCACACCCAAAGGCAGCTCCCCCAGCCCCGCTCCGGCCCCCGGGACAGCCGCTCATGGCACTGAGCCCAGCGAGGCTCCACAGCCCCGGGCTGTGCCGGACTCACATCAGGGTCACCCCATAACCCACCCGAAACCCCTAAATTCAAACTGCCCTGGAGTCGGTTGTTGCACACTGAGGGGTTCATGGCGTAGGAACCTCCCACAGCAGCTGGGAGAGAGCCACCCAAACTGAACCTGTTCTTTTAAAGAAGCAACAGTGCTTATCCCCAAAGTGAACAGCTCACAAAACGCCTCAAGGCAACGCCCAGACAGACTGTCTGAAAAGAGGATGCAACATTTAAGCTCCAATCAGCTGAGTCAAAGACTAAAAGAGGGAATAAATAAGTGTACTTTGTGTAGCTGTAGAAATTCAGTTATCAAATTTTGGTTGGGAGAAGTCTGAACCTTAAACCCAAATAAACAGCACTCAGTAGCTTGGGGTTATCCTCGCTTTGTTTCCGTTTAAGTTTTCACTTTCTCCTGGATTGAAGCTGGCCCAAGAGAAGCACAAATCGGGCTCCACATTGCGTCACTCTGTGCATTCCTCACCAGAGAAAGCCTTAAACCCCTCCTGTTCAGCAGCGACAGCACCCCAGAGAAATCTGGCTGTGCCAGGCACTCCCAGCATGGCACAGATGCAGCTCTGTTTCAATTCCTCTCCCTCCCTGCTCAGGGCTGCCCTGCTCTGGCACTGCCTTCCCTGGAGCTGGGTCAGGCCCGGAAACACCAAACCCAGAGACCCCAGAGCCCTCAGAGCCCCCCATCCTGCGGGGTGACAAAGCCCCAGAGCCCCCTATCCTGTGGGGTGACAGAGCCCTCAGAGCCCCCTGTCCTGCAGGGTGACAGAGCCCCCTGTCCTGCATGGTGACAGAGCCCTCAGAGCCCCCCATCCTGCGGGGTGACAGAGCCCCAGAGCCCCCCATCCTGCGGGGTGACAGAGCCCCCAGAGCCCCCTGTCCTGCGGGGTGACAGAGCCCCCAGAGCCCCCCATCCTGTGGGGTGACAGAGCCCTCAGAGCCCCCTGTCCTGCATGGTGACAGAGCCCTCGGAGCCCCCCGTCCTGCAGGGTGACAGAGCCCTCAGAGCCCCCTGTCCTGCAGGGTGACAGAGCCCTCGGAGCCCCCCGTCCTGCGGGGTGACAGAGCCCTCAGAGCCCCCCGTCCTGCGGGGTGACAGAGCCCTCGGAGCCCCCCGTCCTGCAGGGTGACAGAGCCCCCGCTCTCAGCACAGCCCCACTCCTGTGCACCCCAGCAAGGGCTCTGCTGCAGGCTCTGATAAAACATCGGCTCCACGAGCAGCAGCGCACGGGAGAGCAGCTCATGGGAAACCCTGAGTCATCCATCAGGACAAGTTTAATAAAATCTCCCCAGGGTCTGGGTTCTGATAAATGATTACAGACCCTGCACCAAGAGCTATCTCTGTCTGACATCAAACTGCCTGGGATTAAGGTTTTCTTAGAGAAAAAGACCATCTCATTCCCCATCAGCACAAAGCCTCGATGGACAATATTATGTTCTTCCTTTCAGGCTGAAGAATCTGATCCATCTGTACTTATATTAAAAAGAGAATGAACTTTGGTTTATGTTCAGCATGTGACAGCCAACACTCCGGGCTGGAGCAGCGCCTGGCTCTGCTGTCCAGGGCAGGTTTGGTGTTCATCAGCACCCGTACAAGGGAACCAAGGTGTGCTCTGAAATGCCATCCTGCTACTGCCCAGACCTCCTGCTCTGCCTTGCAAAGACTTTCTGAAGTCAAGATGACTCTACTGAGAAACAGAAAGGGGAGAGAGAACTGAACACACGTGTGCTCGGTGCATTAGGAGGCCGGCTCGGGATGAAGTGTGAGCCAGCAGTCCCTGTTTAAAGCTGGGAGTGACGTGTTAGAGCTCTCAGGTGACAGACTTATTTCAAATCTTTATCTGCTGAGCTCCTGCTGCCCATCCAGTGAGGGTTTAGTGGAAGAATGTAGCAAAAATTAGCAAGAAATGCTGCATCTTTCTTTGATTTCTTTCCTTCGCCAGGAAATTTAAGTCCAAAATTTATGAGGCAGCTCTAATACCAAGAGCTGAATATAACTCAAAATGGCACTTTGCAGAGTGCCTAAGTACATTTATTGAGAAAGACTAAAAGAAAATTAACTGGGAGATTTCATTTGGTCAACTGCAGCTTTCTATTTCAAGCAACTATATTAGATACATCTTTTATTCTGCCGAGAAGGTCCCTCCGTGCCAATTCTCTACTGAATTATCATTAGCAGCATTATTTCTGTGTTTTAATCTAGTCCAGCAATTGGAAAAATCAACATTAGCATGGAGACAATTGCAGCTTTAAGTGACTTTGGCAAGACTGAAATTCAATATTGTGTTTTTTGTATTATAATGAATACTGAGAAATTGCAGCGGGAAAAAAAGAAGCCTTGAAGTGATTTGTGAATTAGAGAATGACCTTGGAAATGAGGTATTTCAGCAACTGTTTGGTTTCTGTGGTGGGCTGGTGCTGGCTGGACACCAAAACCCTGCCACACAAACACAACACATTCTTGAGAAGGAAGTTAAACTGTGATGTGTGAGTGCCTTGACAAGACCTTCTTTAGTCTGATTTCCTGGAGAAAAGCAGTGAGAACTGCACGTCTGGAAGAGGAAGCCAAGGAATCCTAACAACACATTGCTGTGTCTGTGAGAATGTGAACAGCACACTGCAAACGGCAGAGACCTCCATCCTGATTACCCAGAAATTCAGACCGGACTCCTTCGTGACACCCAAGAATGCCCCAGTGTCACCAGGCCAGGTACAGAGGGAGGCAATGGAAACACAAAGGAAATGCGTGAGGTGTGTCCCTCCCATCCCTGCTGGGACACAGAGGAACTCCAACACCGTGGGGTCGGGTTCACGTTCACTGGACATTTGTGAATCCTGCAGCACAGCCTCTGGTTCCAGCACAGCAGCAGTGCCCGGGAGCCATCCCGAGCTGGGACCGGCCTGGCAGCTGGCTGGGAATTCCTTCAAGAATCCCTTCCAACCAGGAGAGCCTCCCATGGCGTTTCCTCTGTCCCCGCTCTCGGGTCCCACCGGCCCCGTCCCGTCCCCACGTACCTTCTGCAGGAGCTCGATTTCCTGCTGTTTGGCGTTGAGAACAGCCAAGGCTTGCTCATGCTCCAGCTCCAGCTGCTGCCGCCGTTCCGCAGCCTCTCGCATATGCTGTGCCAGGGGAGAAGGAAATCTGTCAGGGCACGGTAACCAGGCAATCTGCCAGGGCACGGCAACCAAGGAATCTGCCAGGGCCAGGGATGCACAGAAACCTCCCTGAGAGATCCCTGCACTGAAACCTCCCCGCACAGAAACCTCCCTGAGAGATCCCTGAGAGATCCCTGCACAGAAACCTCCCCGCATAGAAACCTCCCTGAGAGATCCCTGCACTGAAACCTCCCTGCACTGAAACCTCCCTGCACTGAAACCTCCCTGAGAGATCCCTGCACAGAAACTGCCCTGCACAGAAACCTCCCTGAGAGATCCCTGAGAGACCCCTGCACAGAAATGTCCCTGCGAGATCCCCACACAGAAACCTCCCCGAGAGATCCCCGCACAGAAACCGCCCAGCGAGATCCCTGGCGGGCAGGAGGGAAACCAGACCCAAAGGTAGCCCAAGGTAACTCAGGCTCATCTGGACATCGATCCCTGGCAGGACATGGTGCTGGCACTGCCAGGGGTGGGCTGGGGGATGCACAAGGGAGCAGGAGCCATTCCATGCACCAGGCACAGGATTTTATGGGGCACTGTGCTGGAAATTAAAGCGTGGAACAAAATCACCTTGACAATTCGCTCCGTGCCCCTTTATCCAGGATATGCTGCTGAGATTTGGTTTGCAAATGCTGACCCAAAAGAAACAGCTCACCATTGCTGATCTGTGCCCATTAGCTGTAGGAAATTAGAACAAAACTAACGCAGGTGGATTTGGCCAAAAGGGACTACACAGCACTCAAACCCAGCTTCTGAAGTCTATTTGATGCTAATGACTCAAAGCAATATGAGAGAGGTTCCTGGGAAGAGCACAAGCTGAACAATGTCGAGATACCCTCTGCAGATAGGAATCTTTTTCATTACAGGTTAATATCGTTCCCCCAGCATCACTGCAACTTTCAAACACCCTCTTAATAAATGGGAGTTGAGAAAGATCTCATTCTAGATTCTGATCTCTTCCCTGGTGACACTGGTATTAAAGATCTTTATTTTCCAAATTAGATATTATTCCCACAATGGTCTGAGAGCAGCGGCACAGTGTCTTATCTGCAGCACCGAGTTATTACACACCATCTATTGGAAATCAGCACCTGGAAAAACAAATACATGGCTAAAACTGACAGGAGCAGCCCAAATCTCTTATTGTGTACAGGAGAGAATTTTATCAAGCGTATTTCTAACCTGAAATGAGCTGTTATTACCTGCTACACCTTGCTCCCAGCACAGAGGGACAGTCCAGGGAGGCTGACATCTCTCAGTCTGGAGATGTTTGAAAAGAAGCAGAAATTTCTCCATTTGGCCTCTGCTTGGGATTTATTTATTTTCATTTGATTAAAAACAACAACAACCACAACAACAACAATGAGATTTTCCACTCTGTAAGTTCTGACCCTCAGCCATGGCTCGTTTTCAAGGAGTTTTGTGAGGATTTGCTGTTTTTCCTGTTGATGTTTCTGCACTGCACACTGCACAAAGTTCAGGGCTAACACCTGTGCTCAGTGTTTTCTAGGGACCAAGAAGAATGGCTCCATTCTCATGTGAATGAATATAACCCTTTTTACCAACCACTCTTCCTCATGATTTAAATTAGCACGAAGCTGCATTTACTGAGCTCAGCAGCATCCATCACATCTCATGTAAAACTTGACACCGATGCAGCATCAGCACATTTCTTATATTCAAGAAATGGGGAGGCAATCAAATGATTTTCACACCTTTAATTAAACCCTTTAATTATGAGGAAAAAACCCCCTCTCATTTCACTCTCTCAAGATTTAGCACCAGATTTGGTACAGCATATTTTGATCCTGTTGAGTTCTCATTATTTTACAAAAGCTACTACAGAACATTTCTAGCCCTTTGAACAGATCAATAAATAATTAATACTGTGAACATACAGTGAATCTGTAACGTGTAATGAAGAAACAGATTGCGACCCATGACCTGTGATTTTCCCTAGCTTTCAATTCCTGTGGTTCCTAAAATATCTGTTTAATGATCTGGAGGTCGCAGATTTTAAGGTCAGAAAAGACCATTTGGTGATCTGTGTTAACCTAAAAGCACCTCTCGGCCATTTCAGCGCTGCCATGATCCCCTTACTATTTAAAGCAGCAGCAGGGATCTCTCCAGGCAGCATCTGTCCCTGCCCTGGCACAAGGATCAACCCCATCTCCCCGAACCAGAGCCACTCCTCTCCTCACACTGGGTCTCTGCAGGTCGGTTCCGTGCCTGCCCTGTGCCCAGCTGGCTCTGCTGCCCCCGGGCAGGGCAGGGAGCACCCAGGAACAGCCGGGACAAAGCTCCGAGCTGCTGAATTCCCCAGGACTGGCTCCCACCACGGGCACACGGCCACGGCCCGTGCAGGAGGGGACCGTCCGTGTGTCTGTGCTCTCACTGTCCTTACGGTCAGGCAGGGCAGAACTTCCTGACCTCTGAATTTGCACTTCCCTCTTGCAGCTTTCCCAGGGTCCTAAAACCCCTGCTCTAACCCCAGAGGGCAAACCCACATTTACAGAGCACAGAAAACAGAGCAGGGACTCCCTGCTTCAGTACAGCTGCCCAGTAACGCTCTGTCCTTAGAGAAGGTGGGAAAAGGGACCTGCGCAGGGGATCTTACACACCAGGGGCACAAACCTGCTGTGCAGCAGAGAGGAACAGGGGACATCGTGCATTGATCAGTTTTCTTTCCAACTGCACAGCTTGAGAGCTGCAGAGTACAAACTGCTGCTGGAGGAGCTCTTGGGAGACCTGCTTCAATGGTTCTTGTGTCCTCTGCTTCCTCAGGGGCACCGGGGGATTTGGCAATGAGCAGCCCATCCTGCTGCAGCGTGTGCCTGCAGCTGCAGAGCTGACAGAGCCCCTTCCTCCCATGGATGGGGCTTCGGCTCCAGAGAGAGCCGTGGGTGACACCAGAACGGCCTCCGAGAGCTCACAGGGACCAGGACTCACACACGGTGCCAGAACGGCCTCAGAGAGCTCACGGGGACCAGCCCTGCCTGCAGAGCAGGACTCACACACAGAGCTGGTGGGATCAGACACACACAGAGCTGAGGGGATCAGAATTCACACATGGAACTGACGGGATCAGACTCAGCTCTCACCAAGGCTCTCATCAAAAGCCTCCTCATCTGCGCTCGCAGGTGGGCGAGCCCCACCCGGGATGAATGGGAAATGCTGGCTGCACACATCAGAAATCAGAGCCCTTCTGCACGAGAGGCTCTGCCAACGCTCTCAGGAGTTAGCTAATTCAGCAGTTCTGCATCTTCCCTTTTCTGCTTTGTTGATACATCCTGAATTTCTCAAAAGAGGAACTGAACTTCTTTTTAGAGAGGGAAACTAGGCTAAATATTCCTCAAAACTTCTTTCCAAAGGCTGGAAAGCTGCAAGCCATTTTCCCAAACTACCCATTTCCCGAGCATCTGAGGACACACACGAAATGCACGATGAACTGCATCTGCTTGGGCGTGGCAAGCGCTAAAAAGGAGCTGTGGGGCTCCAAGGCTGTTCAAGGTGCTCTGCCAGCTCACACGGGCTCTGCCCAGGGGAGACAAGCACTGAGCATGAAAAGCCAGGATCTCTGCATCCACCAGAGAATTTTTGTTTCTGTGAAGGGAAATTTGTGACGAAGCTCTTAAGCAGAACAGTGAGACGTGCAGAATGTAAAGGCCACAGTAATATTCTGTACCCAGTCAGCCTGGCAGACACAGCCCTCAGAAGTAAAATACCTTGGCAGTTCGTTCAAATTCTCAGCCTCTTCTCCACATTTTGACTTAAATCACTGTAGAGTGAAAACCTGCATGCAGTTACTAATAAAGTATCAGACAAAGGTCTCTAATGTGTCTCTGCTGGTCTGAGGTCTCTTGCAGCACCTGGTGTACGAATTCCACAGATTTGAGCAGCACCAGGAGGGGATTCAGCCCCTGGGTTTGCAGGGCACGCCCGGTGAGCACCAGGAATGAGGAAGGAGCAATGGCAGGGCCGGACGGGCAGAGCTCAGGGTTTCATACGCACCTTTAGGACCTGCTCTAGGTTCTCCAGCTTGGCTTGGAGCTGGTGTTTTCCCCTTACAGCCAAATCTCGTTCTTTGGTCACTCTGAGAAGGGTTTCTCGAAGATGGTCATAGTCTGATTTCACCTGGAAAAAACAAATTGGGATTATTGCCCGAACTGCTGATGAATGGAGGCAAATCCTCACCTGACACAAATATTTCTGCTTGTTAAAATGAAGAAAGTGAAAAGTTCAAAGGAAATGGGAAAAAGCCCAGAACCCCGCAAGGGAATGTTCACTGAGGAACTCTGTGTGTGTCTCATACACTTGGAACATTTTCTTTCAGCAAGGACTACAGGCTGGCAACCACAGCGCAGTTATGCATAAATCATGTAAATTTCAATAAATACACTGTATAATGCACCAAATGAATGACAATCAACATTTCTACATTCTCTGGATTATATATATATGTATATATATATAATTTATAACACTTTTAAGTATAAACTGACTTCAGAATAAACCCAAATATACATGATCAGCCTGTGCGAACACCTGGAGTCAGTGTACCTACAATTCCAAAATAAGTATTCTACAATAAACCCCTTGCTGTCCCTTAAAGTATTTCTACACAGAAGGTATTTAAAGGCTCAGATAGTCATAAAGTAAGATTTGTTTTATGATTTAATTTACTTGGTCCTGTGTTTACCAGTTCTGTATGATCAAGTGTTTTCATACAGATTTTGTGAATCATCAGTGATAGTGAGTGCTTCATAGACAGACAGAGAAAACAAGAAAATACATTGAATTACTTCAGCCCACCATGGAAAAGTTCTTTCTCCAATTCAGATCAGCTGAAAATTTGATTTCTTAGCCCTGATCACTTTGTGAGTTTGAGACCTGCACTGATGAATAACAGGATTACCACAGCTTGTATCACATCAGAAACTGCGTTGTTTACAGCACGAAAAAACCAAGCAGGGATGAACCTGGGTAAAACCCCGACATGATTTCCCCACACCATTGCCAGGGTTCTGCAGCGTTGCTGGGAGGTGACAGAGCAGTGACAGTTCCAGCGAGCCCCGTTCCAGGCAGCCCCTGGAGCACCAGGGGGCCGGGCCGGGGACAGGGGAACCAAACCAGGGTATCCCGGGCAGCTCCTGCTCCCTGCCGGCTCCACTGCAGGGACTGACGAGTTCCTTTTTGATTCCCCCCAATTTAATTACTGTATTTTATATTTTATTTATTTTTAAAGAGCGGATGGCATTAAGCAATCCCTGCCATGGATACCTCTCCTGGTCATTTGCTAATGCAATGTTTAGAAAGCTGATTCAGCCTTTTTATTTGCCTTCTGGCTCCGGGTTGTTAACTTGCAAATGTTGCCATGGACCAAACAATCTAAATGGTTGCAGCCAGCCCTCGCATTCAGCTTTGCAGAAGGGCTCTTTGGAGTGCAGTGGACTAGAAAAAAAGAGAGGAAAATGGAACAAATCATGTTTTCCACAAGAACTGATGCAATTATTGTCAACCTCAGGATTCTTTTTTCCCGTGCACAGATTTTTCTTTTCCTCTCCTCTCAGTTCTTTATAACGAAGGAAACCATTAAACAATGGATTTTCAGAATCTATTAACTCCTGCATGCCCTGCATTGTACTCCTGGGCTCAGATCAGGCTGTGTACACTGCTGAAGGATAATGGGGTGGGAAAGGGAACAGGGAGGTCTCAGGAGCAAGGATCCAATCCTGTTTCTTCCCTGGGATCCTCCCTTCATTTCCCAAGGATTAATGAACCACAATAGTTTGAACAAGCTACAAGAAGAGGTTGTTTTTGTCAGACTTTGGTTTTCCCTGTTTCCAGAACAATCCACACTAACCAACCACCTTTGGACAGAACTTTTCTGACCCTCACCAGTCCCAGTCATCCTGCTCTGACTGTTCTGGGAGCTGGGGAGCAGGGCACCCTTGGCTCTTCCTGCTGGCAGGGAAGGGGCTCCCAGGACAAACAGCTCTTGTCAGGCTGCTGACGTGATTTTGGAAAGAGCTGGGTTAGGGACAGGTAGAACTGCAGATGTGTTACACATCTCAGGATTTAGGAGCCCAACGTGCCCACCTAAATTAGTCCAAGCTGAGGAATACACCAACAATTCTGGTAATTTCTCCACTTTCTCCTCTGGCAGATCAGCTTTTGGACAAGGTTTTGATTTTGAGTATTGGAAAGAACAGAACCAAAGCTACCAAACACCTTTGGATAATTACAGTTGTTACTCTCAGAAACACTGATACCTTTTAATATTTCCACAGGATATTCCTGCCAGGATGTCCTCCTCTGAGGATGGTGCATTACGTGAACGCTGTGATACACACATTTACATAACCCACATGGCATCACGAAGCCTGATGAGACTATCGTTTCCTTTCTCTTTTTTAGACAACATTTGTTTTTAAATGTGACTTTAATGCTCTCTCCAAGCAGGCTGCCTGGGAACATATGGGATATACGTGAACTGGAATTACTCACGGAGCATATCAAAACATCAATGTTCCCAGGGGCAAAAACAGTTGACCTAAATAGAGTGCACCAGAAACAGCTCCAATTTCATGACAGAAACAGGGAACGTTCTGATCCGTGATGCTTCTCTGGTCAATCCATCAGTCAATTTACTTTGCATCCTGTGCCCTCACCGGAGTCAGTCTGAGGGCCGGGGCTCTGCTGAAGTGCCCTCAGCCTCCTGCCACAGAGAGCAGCTCCTGCAAACCATCCCCAGCACCAGCAGCTCCTGCAAACCATCCCAGGCACCAGCAGCTCCCGCAAACCATCCCGGGGCAGCAGCAACTCCTGCAAACCATCCCGGGGCAGCAGCAGCTCCTGCAGCAGCTCCTGCAAACCATCCCAGGCACCAGCAGCTCCTGCAAACCATCCCGGGCACCAGCAGCTCCTGTCTTGGGGAAAAGCTCCATCAGCCTTCCCAGCACCCCAGGCAGCAGAGACCTGCCAGCTCCTCACCCCCTGCTCAGAAAGCACCACGGAGAGAGTGAGGATGGTGGGGGTTAGACACTGGTAGGGCTTTAGGCACTGTGGACACACGTGCTGAGTGTGCAAGGCCTGTTCTGCTTTGACATTAAAACACGAACTCGTTCGTATTCAGAGGACAACAAATCAGAGCCCAGAGCCCCAGCAGTGCCAGGACACGAAGCCTCTCACAGCCACTCCACACCTGGAACACAACCTCGTTTCACTCAGCGGATACAACCCCCCAGGTGAGTTACGCACAACTTCGGCTGCGTTGGAGGGACTCAGAGGCAGCCAGCCCCATGCCTGCTCCTTTCCAGAGCCCAATTTCAGCAAGCACACTGTTCAAAAATGAGCAGGAGCTAAGGAACAGAACTCACAAACTCTCCTCCAGCCCCAGTTGCTTGGATAACGTTGGCCTGGTTTTCAGGCCAGCTCTCAAGGGTGAAAAAGAATAAATGAATTTGGGCAGGTTTTACCCCTCAGGGCTGACCCCTAACTCTGTTAGAATTCTGCTCCAACCTCCACATCCAAAGCTGCAGAGTTTCACACGTTCTGAGCAGTCAAATGCAATCTAAACTGCACCATCTACCCTCAGCCTCAGTTTGTGGTACAGAACCTCAGAAAACCTCTTATGCAAGGAGGAAAACAAAAGGTTTGTTACCATTCAGGATACACGAGCAAGATCCCATTTTGCTGAAATTGTTCCAAGTCAGACAGCACTTTTAGAACAGGATTTTGGTTGTACTGAGGCTGTGACGTGAGATCAGCAGTGCAAGCATCCCCAGCTTTTGCCCTGTGCCTTTCACAGTGTTTAGTGTATGGGCAGAAACACGCACTCACAGTATGATAAATTCACACATTACAATAGTGAAAGGGAATTTTATTTCTAGCTTAGTGGCTAATGTGACAAATGCTGACCTCTGTATTTTAAATTGGTTTTGGCAGATTTTTTCAATGTACCTCAAGACAAACATTACCTGTAATAAAGCATTATCCCCCAGCTGGGCACTTGCTGAGAGTCAGAGGACTCAGGTTTTTAGTGCCACCGAGGTACTGAGCCCTCGCTGCATTAATGAAGCACATTTCTGTGTGTCAGCTGGAACATCAAACTGCCCAAGTGAGACTTTATCTTATATGCCTCGTGAGGTAGAGAGCAAAGGTAATGTGTAAACAACAGTAAAGAGAAGAGAAGCACATTAGCAAAGGCAGAAATCTGTGGCCAGATGGATGGATAAAATTAAGCGATGCTACGATACACATGGCTTCCTCCTATCATAAAGTGCTATAACTCTGCCTTTTATATAAAACCAATTTAAATCCGCCAGCAATGGGAAACGTCAGCGCTGCCTCGCTACCAGGGGCTGCACAGGAAACACAGGGCAAACACAGAGACATTGCTGAATTCTGGGGCTGGCAGTGCCCTGGGCACCCAGCCTGGCCGGGCAGTCCCGCAGTGGCCCTGCTGTGGCCTGGGGCTGCCGGACCCTGCGTGGTCCCGCGAGCTCGGGGGGCTCCCAGCAGAGCCCTGATGCGAACGGGGCTGCCCACAGCTCCTTAAACCCCAGGGATCCCAGCCTGGGGTTATTTTAAGGAGGGCTCTGCTCTGCTGTGAATCCCTGGACAGGGCAGTGCCGGGTGCCCGGTGCCCCGTGGGAGGGCTCTGCTGTGAATCCCCTGGAGTGGTCAGTGCCCGGTGGGAGGGCTCTGCTGTGAATCCCCTGGAGTGGTCAGTGCCCGGTGCCCCACGGGAGGGCTCTGCTGTGAATCCCTGGACAGGACAGTGCCCGGTGCCGGGTGGGAGGGCTCTGCTGTCACCTGCTCACGCTGCACAGCTCGGGGGGCCACACTCGCATGCTGAGGGCTCAGGCGCCTCTTCTCCTGCCCGGCATCCTTCAGCTCACTCGCCTGAAACAGAAGTGAAGAGCGTTAGGGGCCGTTCATCTCCATTACAGCACATCCTATTAAGTGCTTAAGGAAGCAGTGTTTTTGCATTATTTGGTATTAACAAACTATTAAGAGCAATATGAGGCCTGGAGCCAAAGGCTGGGAAGGTGCAGAGGCACCAGATTAATTTGCAATTACAGCCAGCTCTGCCAGAAACCCACGTTTCCAGTGGATGATCTGATTAAAGACATGCGAGCAGAGATGACCTGGCTTCCCAGGCCTGGTGCCTGCAAAAATGATAATAAAAACTCCCTGTGGATGTAACAGAGAGCTCAGACCTGGCTGCTCACCTCACCCAGGGCTGGGACGAGACAGAGACTGGACTCCCAGGAAATAAAGCCGTTCAGGTGTCCAGAAGGCATTTTGAGGGCAAAACTGGAATGGATGCTCACGTACACACGTTTATATTCCCATGTTTCACTTTCCTTTCAGTGCACATCCATTTATGACACGAGTAAATGCACAATTCCAGCACAAACACTCAGAGTCTGGGGAGAGCATCTCTGCTCCAGGGACAGGCAGGTCAGAAAGGCAGGAAGTCAAAGGGCAGGAACCTTAAAGATCCAGGTGTTAACCACAGCCCTGGGAATGTGTTTCTGTGTATTTGGACAGCAGTGTAAGCTGGGAAAAAAGAACAGTAAATGGAACTCAAATATGCAGGCAAAGGTCAAACGAGCAGAGTGGAAATGCTTTACCAGGTCACACAATCCAAATAGATGGAGCTCAGGCAAACCAGCAGCATCCTCTGGTACTTCTGACTGTGTTGTTTCTGCACAAGTTCCCAAAGGTGGTTGTCAGAGGTTAAATCTAAAATCTGAAATTCAGTTCTTTATGGAAGTTGCCCCAGTCACACTGGGCAATCTGTAACCTCTCCACCCTGCATTATGCGCTGTCTTCTGAAAACACTGCTTGTTTTTGCCAAAAGCTACATTAAGGTGGACAACACTGGGCCCATTTTTGAGTGATTAGAAATAATTTATGATTTTGCATCACTAAATCCACACTATCAGCAGATTTCTCTACTAGTTCTGCTGAGGCCTAGAAAAAACTGCTCAAGGAACGCTTTATCACAATTTGTCTTTAAAATTCTCAATATGAAAAAAATACAGATTGGCAATTTTTGATTTACCAATGCAAGCCCTAAGAATGCAATTTTAGAAATGGAATATTAAGTGTTTTTCATACTATTTGAAACCAAGAACTTGCTACTTTAAGCATACCTTTCTTAAATCCATTTCAAAACTTCCTGCATGCAAGATATTCATGTTTTGAATAGCAAACTGATGGCAGTTTGGGCCAGCAACAAAAGTTAATCCCAGCTACCCCAGAACTAAACCCCACTCAATAAGCAAGCTGTGTATTAAAAAAGAGATTTAAAGTCACGTGGAGGAGATGTCCTGGGAGAGACTTCGTTTTCTTCTCAGGTGGGCCAGGGCTGTGTTTTGGGTTTAGGATGAGGATAACAATGACACAGGGATGTTTTAGTTGGTGCTAGCAGTGCTTGCTCTAAACCAAGGGATTTCCAGTTTCCCAAGCTCTGAGGGAGCTCCGAGTCCTCCTCAGGGCTCTTCTTTCCCCTGCCCTTTCCCCCCTTCTGTCTGAGCCGTGCCCAGCCCTTCCTTGGCTGCTCCAGCCGTTTCTGCTTTGCTTTCAGCAGCTCCTGTTCCTCTTAACAAGGCTGAGGCCCATCCTGCTCCTTAGGTCTGTGATTAGTATTTGCTGACTCTCAATAGTTAACTCGAGCTTACAGGAGTTACCTGTTGATCAGCTCCCTTCACGGGGATATTCCACACCACAGAGCATCCCCGCTGGCACATGGACTGGGGGAGTTGGCCAGGTGGGACCCTGGAAAAGCTCTCACTCTTCAAACCCATTTTAGGAGACAAATGCCTTTTGAAAATCCCATCTTCTCGCACACAGTGGCCACCCTTCCTCGTGATTAAATACCTGGAGTATTTTTCCATTTTCTGTGTCAGATTCTAATGGGACAGGCAAACAGGCACCCTTCTGGTACTGCCCGGACCCAAGAGGAAATTGGTGCCATTTCACAACTCATTTTGGACTGGCCATGACTGAGACTCTGAAACTTCCCGACAGTAAAGCAGCACCAGTCCAAACCCAAACCTGTGGAATCATTGCCATGCACTCCTCCCTCACCCTTCCTATTTTTTATTGAAATAGCTCTTGACTTCTTAATACAAATTTAATGAGAGTTTTGTCCTTTCTCTCCCTGATGCCCTCTCTCCTGCTCTTCACTTATCCACGGTGTACAGCAATGCTGACAACAGAACAGTGCCGAAGCAGCAGCAGCAGCGTCCTGCTGGAGTCAGACAGCCCCTGTTCAACCCGCGCAGATCAGCCCAGGGCAGCTCTGACAGAGACCAGTGCAGAGCAGGTTAAGGACTCCTCAGGTCCCTCAGCCCAAGACAGAGCAGAGGCAAACGCTGACCAAACTGAGCAGAATAAAGTGTAGAGAGAAGGAAACAGCACTTCAAGCTTCCAAAGGAGCTTCTTGCCCACCTCCAGAGCATGAATCCAAAAATTTTACAGATAAATGAATGTGGAAAATTAACTATACGAAAATGAGCCATAGAAGCTGATGTAGAACAATTTCCCCCAGAAAGTTAACTGATAATATTGTCCCAGATTAGCATGAGCAAGCTACAGAACAAACAAACCCAAACTTTTCCTAATGGACAGAGGCAGAACTTGCACCAAGCTGGGATTTCTCCTGCTGAAGCTTTTTCCCAAGTCAAGCACAAGGGCAAACCCCACAGTTCCATGGACCACGGGCGTGCTGCCGCCTCAGTCACGCTGCATTCCCGGCAGCACCACGAGCAGCAGAATTTGCAAAAGGAGCCTGAGATGTCTGGAGCGTGCCAGACAAAATTCCAACCAGCAGCGCTGTTTCCTGCTGCATGTGAGGAACGCTTCAGGCAGCCTCAGCTCAGCCAGGCAGCTGGATTTAAGCAAACACCACCGAGGATGAGCTTTCAGAATCTGCAGGGTAAACCCGAGCAGGGAATCGAGAGCCCCCCAAATCCACTGCCAGCAGAGCCTCAGCAGGCTGGGTTTGGGGTGCCCAGAGCCCCGCACAGACTGAAGGGCTCACACACAGCACACACCTCACAAAACAGGAGACAATTAATAAAGGAACAGCTGCGAAAAATTAAATATCAGAGGCATTAAAAACAAATCGTGTTACCTTATATATAAGTTGCATCCCTTAAAGGGCAGACATGGAGGCATAACTGTGTGCTCGTACCAGAGCAAAAGTGAAAATTCTCCTGTGGATGTGAGGACTGACTAAAAAAATTCCCGGTGGGAGGATGGCTCCGGTGGATTTAATCCAATCTGACACCACTGTCTGGGTAACAAGGTTCTGCATTGCCTGCAGAAAGGCATCTGTTGCCCTGTGTGCTAGTTTGCTCATCCATCAATTATTTTGGTTTAAAGCAATCGTAAACACTATTCATTTATTTGTAGCTCTTTTTCTTTGAGAATTCTTGCTGCCAGGAACCTGGCAGGACTGCAGTGGAACATTCTGATCATAATCCCCTGGGACAGCTCCCTGGTTTGATGATACAGGAACAGAATTCATCCGAGAGCAAAGGGAAACCTGTAGTCTGCAGGTACGCAAAAAGAAGAATATTTAGAATGTTCTGATCTTTCTCATGTATTTTGGCCCTGTAAATGACTCACGTCAAAGGTCAGGTTCATCACCTCCAGGTCACTTTTTGTTTCTTCCAAGAGCTGGGTTTTAAAGGCAAAGCTGACTTATCCTCCAGAACACAACGGGAGAACCTCCCCATGGCCAAGGAGCCGGGCTGAGCGGCACAGCCTATGCACCAAACTGCCTTTAAATCCCCTCTGATCTTATCTGTGCAATTAGTGCCTGATAACGGCAGAGAAACACAGCCTGGCCCGGGCAATTCTGCCCTGTAACAGCAGAGCAGCGGCAGAGTGGGACCCGAATCCGGCAGAGCAAACACGGCTGTGGGAGAGGAGCTGCCGGGCTCGGGTCTGAGTCCCCTCTGCTCCGCCCGACACCTCGGGACGCACCGCAGGGAGGTAAAATGCGCCCAAAGCAAGGACTGACCGGTGCTGAATGTCCCCTCCCTGTCCCACCGAGGGACAGAGCTGCGCTGCCACAGTCACCAACCTGCACAGCCAGAAAGTCGCACTTCTAATAAATGACATTTTATAACTTAGTGGAAAACTATTACACACAATGAAAAACAAACAAACAAGATAGCCTTACTTTTTTTAGGTGATTTACTATTTCCATTTGATCCTTCCTCTCAATTGCCTGGGTGAGGTGCATGTTAGCAAGGAGCACGGGAAAGCAGTTGGACATTTTATGATGTTAACATTAAAAACTAAACATTAACATTAAAAACGAAGGAGTTCCTACAGAGAACACTACCAGACAGACATAAGTGTTTTCCACTGCCACTCTCAAGGTAAAGGAAGAGCTCCTCAGAGACGCTTCCATTTTAAAGAAAATCACTTCACAATTGGATTTCCTTCGTTTTAAAAATAGGAACTTTTCCATGCAAGTTATACTTTGTTCTAACAAAGGAAAACAAATGCAGCTTTAGCCCTCTAATCAGCAGGCTGAATTTAGCGCAAGAAACACCACACAGAAATAGCACTTCTTAAAAAGCTCTGCTAAATCAGGGACACGGAGCTGCAGCCGTTACTGGCCTGGGAACTCTCCAGAGGTTTGGCACCGCGGCAGCTGGGAGCAGATGTTGGGGAGGAAACACAAACAGCTCATTCTCGCTATTATTTTTCACCTCAATAAAACTCTTAAGAGTCCCTGCAGGTCCCCAAGCCCCTGGTCAGCTCAGCTGAGGTGGATCCATCACCCTGAACTGCACCATCACCCTCCCGACAGCCTTCCTTATCCTCATCCTCCTGAACTGCACCATCACTCTCCCGACAGCCTTCCTCATCCTGACACAGCCACCTCCTGACCCGCTGTACTGATCCCTGCAATGCAACTGGGCAGCTCAGCTCCCGCAAATATTCCTCAGAAAGCTTTCCTTTCCTTTCCTTTCCTTTCCCTTTCCTTTCCTTTCCTTTCCTTTCCTTTCCTTTCCTTTCCTTTCCTTTCCTTTCCTTTCCTTTCCTTTCCTTTCCTTTCCCCTTCCTTTCCTTTCCTTTTCCCTTTCCTTTCCTTTCCGTCAGGCACACAGAGAGCAGAGCACAGCAAACACGATCAGCTGTTGTCATGGCAACGTCATGCCCCAGCAGGTGAAGAATTCAGTCTTGTGGCACTAAAAGAGGATGAAATGTTCCGAACCCAAGCACAACATCAACCACGGCTCAAAAAGCTGAGTGGTTTTTTCAATGATTGGCAGATCTTTTAGCAACAAATGTAGAGACGCAAGTGTTGAAAACCCCCGTGTGAACTCTGGTGGCATCAGTAATTATTCAACTGTCTCACAGTAATCTTATTAAGCAGAAATGTACATTAATATGTTGCATTATTTTGGAAATCTCTATGAAAAGTTTAGCCCAACTTTTAAAAGTTTTAAGCGACTCGAGAACAGAAGATAATTTTTCATTTCAAGACAGACACGAGAAAAACATGCTGAATAATTTTAAGGGTTGGGTGCCAGAAGCATCATTCAAAAACAGCTCTTCATGCTCCAGAAACTCTGTTTTCAGAACGGAGAATATTGCAGCCTTCACCTAACACTGTACAGCCAGTTTTTCATCCTCTGTTAAGCTCAGGTGATACAGAAACACAACTCTCCACGGGAGACTGAGACCTTCCAGAGCAGGGGGTGAACGCAGGGCTCACAATTCCATTTATCATTTACCACCGCAGCAGTGAGAGCGTTGTGATTCTCTCCCCAGCCTGCGCAGCCCCTCATTGGCGATCCTTCCCCTCCATTAGTGCCTTGCTGTTGTTCTATTTCCTCGGCTCCCAGCAAATTAGCACTAAATTGAATTCTCCAGAAGAAGTTGTCACGGGCTTTCTCCCCCACGCCTGATTTAATCGCGCTTTCTTCTCCTTCAGTTTACGCTACATTTAATCGTGGAAATTGTTTCTAAGATTGATTTCTGATGATAATACTTATCACAGTTCAGGGGATTATTCTCCCTGCCTATTTTTGGCCAATTCTCAAAGAAAAGATTTGATCTGGAACAACTTGTGAAGGCCAAAAGTGATATTTAAACAAAAGATAATTTCTTTTCCCTTCTGCTTCCCCTTTACAGCACTTCACCCAGCGTGTGGCAGGAGACACAAAATCCTCACGGATTTCCTCCTTTCACAAACAGTACCAGCAAATGGTGGAGAATGGACAGAAGAACTAGAAATAAATCAGTATTATCCATTTGAATTAGATGTATAATCAATTCCTCTCTTTATAGACAACCCTACACATAAAGACATTCTTCTACAGTTTTGAAGTGCTCTGAAATTCTTTTAAGAAAATAAAATTATTTATAGGTGCTATGCCATGAATATAACCTTCTGCTTGAAAAAAATATTCTCCATATAAAATTATCACTTTTTAAACCCCCTATGCTTCAAATTGTTTGAAGTATGATGGGAGATTATCTGCTTAATCCATTTCCTTCACTTGGGCATTGCAGATTTCATGCAGCCACGCAAAGTTAGTTCTGCTTAGCCGACCTGGGAAGCTCCTCATGAAGCAGAAAAGGAGCCAGGAGAGAAAGCAGACAGCCCTCGGGTGGTTTAGAAAGTGCAGTGAAATTGAACTACAAGGGAGAAATTGCGAGTTACATCTCTTCCTGACGCTGAAACTCGCTGAGAATCCGCGTTACCTTTCTCCTTTCATTTTCTGCTGAGAAGGCGGCCGCTGAAGGAAGCTCGTTAACTCCATTTCCTCAGATTCAGGATTTGCTTCAATCCCTGTCAAACTGGGAGCAGCCCCTGGACCAGGAGCCTCCAACGCCAACTGTGGGGCCTCGAACACCCGGAGGATGCTGCACTGCCTGGAGGAACGACAGCTCCTTCTGTGCTTGTGCCCAGTTCAGGAGATCGAATCTGAGCCTTTTCTTCACCGTTTTCAGTGTAATTCAGGCCAATTCAGTCCTGGTGCTGCGAGGCTGCCTCACCTCCAACGGGCTTTAATTGCGTAATTAACCAAATTGCGTAATTAACCAAATGGGTTCACGTCACTTTGTTCTCCCTGAGAACGGCTGGGATGGGGTTCCTGCTCCGTCCTTAACTCAGCCTCTCCAGCATCTCTGGCTGAACCCCAAGAGGAGAGCAGAGCAACTCTCCCCAGGAGATCAGAGCCGCTCTCCCCAGCCCCTGGGCACCCTCGGTGAGGTGATGCCCCTGGGCAAACCGGGATGGGAGCCCAGAGTTCTGCCATGGGCATCCCCGTCCTGGCCATGCACAGCTCCGTCCTGTCCTGGCTACAGACAGCCCCGTCCTGTCCCGGCCCTGGACATCCCCGTCCCGTCCTGGCTACAGACAGCCCCGTCCTGTCCTGGCCAGGCACAGCTCTGTCCTGTCCTGGCCATGCACAGCCCCGTCCTGTCCTGGCCAGGCACAGCTCTGTCCTGTCCTGGCCATGCACAGCCCCGTCCTGTCCTGTCCTGGCCCTGGACAGCCCCATCCCGTCCTGGCCATGCACAGCCCTGTCCTGTCCCTGGCCGGGCTGGCCAGCGATCCGAACTGAGCGTTTCCTCCTGCCAGCCTGCCAAAGGCATTATTCCTGCTTGTGTGCAAAATGTGTGCTGAAAGTTGCTCAGATGCCAAAACTTGTCCAATCCTGCTACAATGTAGTAGAGAGTCATTTCTAAATTTAGGAAGTAATTGCTCTGCTGTCTAGTGAAATGTACACTAAAAAAATAATTTCCTCTAGGCAAGTCCTCATTTTAAACAGCAATCCAGCCTTCAGAGAACACAAGCCCTAAACCTTTGGAGAAAAGGAAGCTGTGCAATTCCATTGTTGCCGTTTTCTGTTTCCACCAGGGCTTGCTGTTTCACAACAACCAAAACAACAACAGCCAGTGCTCAGATGTCATCCAACACAAACTTACAAAGTGCCTGGCAAACAAAACCACGCAGGTCTCTTGGGTAATGTTCCTTTTTGTGGAGGATTCTGACTCTCCCAGTTGTGGTTTTATTAGAATTCTGAACAAAAACCTGACATTTCGAACTTCTTTGAGCAAATGAAAGGAAGGGAAGGTTCTGGTTTCAAACACAGTCTGCCTGACACTGCTGCCCTGGAGCAGCTGCTCGCCAGCCTGGATCTTGGGAGCGCTGAGACTTTGATTTCAGGAATTTCAGAGGACTGAATTCCTGGCTCCTAAAATCTGAAAGGGGCTGGAGTGAACAACCAAGCAAACAGGCTGGCGACAGAGGGGTTTGCTGCCAGCTGAAATTACTTTTTCCACAGCCCTACATGAGTTTCAAACCCACTGCCAGCCCCCAGGCAGCTCACTGGGCTCAGCCCTGCTTTGGAGCAGGCACAGCAGCTCTGCAGCGCTCCTCACACCCAGGTCTGAGCTGCGCTGATCTCTGATGTTCTGGGAATGTTACGGAATGAAGGATGCAGCGCTAGACACGTCCCACATTTAAATTACGATTTCACAGTTCTTCAGACTTGGCACCAGACCGCTGGGGGAGAGAAGGGCAAACCAAAAAAACCCAGAGACCAAACTTGCCATCAGTTTTGTAAGTGTTCAGAAAGAATCAAAGGGAAACTGGAATGAAGTTGCACAGAGCAGTGTGTGAATGGGAAACACAGATAAAATCAGAGATCCAAGGCTGTTCCAGCAAGCCGTGGCCAGCACTCAGTAATCCGTGGCAGCCTGGGCTCTCATAACTCATTTCTGTGGCATCAGAACTCCGTTTTTCTGCTTTCTCCTGCAGTTCTGTGGCACTGCAGGGGAGCCCACGAGTGAAACCACGCAGGAGTTCAGCACTGAGAAGGGAAACATCCATCCTCGTTCCTGGCATCTTTACCATGGAACTCCACCTGCCTCCGCGGAAAGGAGAACCTCTGCAATCTCTGAAACCTCCTGTGTCCTAAACACCCCGAGGATGGTGATGGATTTTTGAAAACTAAGCCAAAGAGAGGTCACATTTCAAATACGGCCCAAACGTCTAAATCCAGTATGGCACCAAATCGCTCACATTTCCAAAGCATGCACAAAGAAACCAGCGCTGGGACCCCGCTGTGGCACCGTGCTGACCATTGCCAAAGCTGTGAAGAAAGGTGGGAAAATGTGGCCTAAATCTCACTGGTTTCCAATCAGCAGCTCTTGCAAAGAGCAGCCAGTGCAGGAGCAGGGGGGGTTCCTGGTGTTCTGACAAAGCTTCACTGCACACCCCCGGCTCCCTGTGCGGGGACAGTACAGACACACAGCTCAGAGCTGCCTCTCTGCACTGGGGGAGCTCAGAACAGGCTTCTAAAAATAATTTGTTTTGTTCAGCAATCGCTTTTGTCATTATTCCCCTCCCTGCAGGCTGTGGGGAAGGCAAATTTCCCTTCCCAGATCCCTGCATGGGTTCCCACAGCTCGGCCAGGCTCTGATTTCTCAGCCTGCTCAGGAGCCACATCCAGGGTGGGAAATGTGAACGGCACCCGAATCAAACCCGCCTGGGACACTTCTACTGCCCTGTTCTAAAGGAAGGATTCAAAACAGGAATTGTGGGGGAAGAAAATGGAAAAGAAAAATATTAAAGCTGTGGTTCACTAGCAGTGAATAATTGTCATAAACACATTATTACAGGGCTTCTGGAGCGTCTTATTTCACCAGCATTTTGGAACTGTGGAGCTTTTTCCTTTTCTATAAATTTACTTTTTGTACCATGTAGCCATTAACAGAGGATTCCCAAAAATCATATTTATTTTTTGCAATACACAAGGAAAATTAAGCCACTTAAATGCATTTTCAACTCAGAATATTCTTTAAATGACTATTCAAGCTGAAGCAGACATTTTAAATTTGCCCAAAATTAAAATTTGAAAAAACTTCTGAGTTTCTTCAAAGTCATTGTCATACTTCAGTACTGACCACTGTACATCTCCTCCTTTAAATAAATTAGTGTATAAATCTGAATCTGCAAATCGAATCTGGCACTGACCTCAAACATCAGCAAATTTGACTAAATACATTGCCAATTTGAGTGATTAAACACCTTTTTGGATTTTTTTTTCCATTTTTAGCTCTAACTCCTCCTTCTGACAGGAATTCACAGAAAAATCCGACATTACCAAATCTGTGCTGTCTGTGAGAGGAACTTCAGTCCAAAAACACCTCACGGGCTAAAGCAGGGACGACTTTCTTATGCCAAGACATGCAGGATGAAAGTCCTGGGGGGCTGCAAATGGTTCACCCTGGCCTGGAGGGAAAGCGCTTCGCTCCCCTAACAGCGGGTGAAACACCGAAATTGGCGCATGGAGCGAACCCCGGGGCTCGGTGTGAAACCCGCCCGAACGCCGATTCCCCGCGCCGCCCCGCTGCTCTCGCCAGGTTCTAAACGCGGTGTTTCCTTCCAGAGGTGGAGATTCCCACTCACACCCCAGGGGCTCTTGGCTTTAGAATTAATGACACGGCAATGTGCTGAAAACGCCGCTGCACGGGGACTGCAGCCTTGTTCACTCCCTGGGTAAGGACACCAGGACACCGTCCCTTTGCAGAATTATTGCCAGAACGCGAACAGTGGGGATCCTGCACCGGGTATGGCCCAGCCCATCCCTCAGTCTGAACTGGTTCAGGTGACACGGTGCACTCACCAGGCCGGAATCCAAGACACAGAACTGAAATTAAAATCCAGAACTGAAGTCAAAAAGCCCAAAAACCTCCAAAAGCCTCCTGCTGACACAGCAGCACGGGGGGAGGAGGCTTTGCTTCATAACAATTTGGCGCTACAGGAAATGCAGGAGGCAGCTTTACCCAGCCAGTCAGCCTATGAAAATTACATTACTTTTAACACACTTTTAATTGCTTTTAATTATTAACATTTACATTGCTCTCAAAATGACAAAGTGTCTCAGTTGGAGCCACGGTTAAATTTTTAATAACACTGGAAAGCAAAGCAGCGAATCTCAGAGCGTGGACTCCAGCCCTGCCCAGTGCTACCTGCGGGTGTTCAGAGCAGTGCAAGGCGAGTCAGGCTCCCGGAATGACCCAACCACGCAGGGCTGGAAGAGCCTCTGGATGCATCAGGAACTGTTTTTCACAGGGAAATAACCCAGAGACAACACTCGCTTCTGTCCGTAACGAGAACCAGGAGGGATCCAGCCTTGAGAAGGAGCCAGGCTCACAACTGTCACACATCCTGGTCTTTAGGAAATGGAAAAACCATGGCAGGAAAGTGGGAAAGCTGAGTTTGGTTCGGAATTATGGCTGGAGGATAAGTAAACAAGGCTCCAGCTTCCTCCTGACCCCTCGGAAGCCAACCTGCAACCAGCACTTCTTGCTTCAGCTGCAAACAGTGAAACCTCAGGTGACAACCACGGCACAACTCACGTGCATGGGACAGGATCAGTCTGCTAAAACTGACTGCTGAGGCTGTCAGGCTGGGTCACAAGAGATTAATTACCCGAATGAGAAACGCCCATCTTCTCACTGTTGTTACTTTTCCTATATTTAGGGCTTTCTAAAATTTGTTCTACATTGACTTCAGATCAAACTATTTCCAAAACTGCCAACTACACAACATTTTTACAAAGAAAAATAGGAGCAGATTCTCTTAGGAATCCATTTTGGTCAGTCTTCTTTATCTTTTACTTGCTCCCAACTTCATAACCTTGGTTTGCATTTCAGAATCTGACAGGAGCAGGGCTTATTCCAACTAAACCAAATTACAGGTATTAATTAATGGCTCATGCTTGTTTGCCAGCTCCTGCAAGCAGAAGGCTAGATAAAAATGTATTTACAGCAGAATTTAATTACCCATTTTCAAGCCACTGGCCTCCTGGCAAAAGTCTCCCAATGCAGTGCAGAGTAGGACTTGGATTAAGAATTAATTTACTGTCAGGAGTGATCTGCAATTTAACGGCTTAATCGAGTTTGCTGTGAACTGGGTCGGGAGCTCTGGAGCCAAATGCTGCCCCAGAGCTGCTGCGGCCACCGCCGGGTTCCAGGGATCCATAACACGGCCAGCAGCCCCAGGGATCCATAACACGGCCAGCAGCCCCAGGGCTGTCCTGGGTTCCAGGGATCCAGAACAGAACCAGTAGCCCCAGGGATCCAGAACAGAACCAGCAGCCCCGGGGATCCAGAACAGAACCAGCAGCCCCGGGGATCCAGAACAGAACCAGCAGCCCCAGGGCTGTCCCGGGTTCCAGGGATCCAGAACAGAATCAGCAGCCCCGGGGCTGTCCCGGGTTCCAGGGATCCAGAACAGAACCAGCAGCCCCGGGGCTGTCCCGGGTTCCAGGGATCCAGAACAGAATCAGCAGCCCCGGGGCTGTCCCGGGTTCCAGGGATCCAGAACAGAACCAGCAGCCCCGGGGCTCTCTGGCAATCAGGGGCTGCCCAGGGCGAGCTGAGGGCTCCCATGGCAGGGCTGGGGCTCAGGGGTTGGAGCCCAGGGCAGGGACAGCTCAATCCCCAAAGAGCTCAGGGCAGGCACTGGGCTTGTTCCTCTCCCCCAGCCCGGTCCCCAAGGACTGGCAGGGACACCGAAGTCAGTGGGGACACACAGCCAGAGTGTGCCAGACACACCCCCTGTCTCCTTGAGTCGCAGGGCAAACAGAGAAACCCGATAATAAAACCAGACAGAGGATTTAGCTCAGAAACACTCCTTTCAGCCAAGAGCCGGCCCTGCCGTGGGCAGCAGCGTCACGGAGCTCCTTCCACAGGAGCGCAGCTGAGCACAGAGACAGAGAGGAAAACGCTGAAATCACAGCTGAGATAAAATTAGCTACGAGCTGAGCCTTTTGGTTGTTACAATTCTGAAATTTAAAAGATCTTGATTACCTTTAAAAATCAAACCAATCCACGTTTTCAGAAGCCAACTGATAGAACAGCCACAGCCTAAGTGCTGAAATAGGAAATGTCATGCTAGAAATAAGGGTATAAAAACTGTTCTCTTGAGCTTTCAAAGACAGATTTTAATGGTCTCAGAGGCTCCAGCTTTTCAAAAATATGAATAAGCTTCTCACATGGGGTATTTAGCTGGGCTGAAATACTCCAAACAAACTCTCTGCAAATTATCATTGGTCGTCAAAATATCCTGGTGGGAGCTCCTAGGAGGGCTTTGAAGACCACCCCACCACAGCAGCTTTACCTCTGTGTTCTACTGCTTCCTCCCTGCTGAGATCACGAATCATCCTTGAGAATGAATCTCCCATTCTGTCACCCAGGGACATTGAAATCGCATCTGGCACAATACCCCCAGTGCATCCAGATGCTCTTTTCCAACCCTGGTGGCTGCTGTTTGTTCTTCGCTTCCAAAGGTGGCTGAGAAGGTCACTGTTAACCCTTCAGCATGCAAACAGATCAGAGGGTGTTTCATGAGGAAAGCAGAATGGTCATTCACACAAAATATTCACAAATTCTCTTTGCCAGCATCACCCTGCACTCACAGCAGCCGGGGCTCCTTCTCCTCCCCCCACACAGCGTTTCCAGAGTTCCACGGGTGCTGCATTGCCACAGGGGATTTTTCTTTTTTTTTATTCCACCCCAACAGGAAACTGGACTTTTTCAATTCTGAGCTTTTTCTGGACATTCAGCTGAATTTTTAAACTGTCAACTACGTAAACACAATTTACACTCTCTCAGATAAAGTTACTCCATGCTGGACTCCTTTCAGCACCAGACAGTGGCAGGTTTAGTTCTTCACTTTGCCAATTCAGGACAGAATTCTCTTCCTGTGCACTCATCTCCACATTTACACCCCGGGTTCCCTCCCAGGGCGAGCTGCTGGGAGCAGGCAGCCGCAGAGCCCACCCCAGCTCCAGTGGGAAGCCAGGCTGCAGCCCACAAAATGCCAAGGCACAAAATAGCAAGCTTGTCCCAATTTCTTCATCTTATTTTGGTACACTTTAGGAAAAAACCCAACAACACATAGCTCATTAATTATAACCTTTCAAATGTGTTTTCCTTTCCCCCAAACTGCTAAAATTCAGCAGAGCTGCAGCCAAAGTTCTAATAAAACTATTTTTAGCTTTCGTCATGCAGAGAACATCATGAAGTAGGTCTCATCCTTCTATTAATGCAAATGTATTTAAGCAGCCGGTGCAGGGAACGTTAAAATATGCTAATCACCGTTTCTCTGGACTCCAGCCCCTAATGCCTCTGCTGATGGTTCACGTCCCGGCTGAGCGAAGGGAACACCATCATTCAAAGTGCCACGGGCTATTCACAGCTCCATAAAGCGACAGCCACATGCATATTTTATTGCCACATTTATATATTTCACTAATTTCCACATCCAGCAACCTTTCCATACCCACTGTTCTTATTTTCTGGTGTCTGAGCCGAATTGCCACAGTGTGTTAAAAATGGAAATGCCTTTGATAATCCCCTGCGCTGGTTTTGTTTTCAGAGCGGTTCCGTGCTGCTGAAAGGGACCAGCCTGGAGTTCCCTGATAATCCACGAGGCAAACCTGGCCCTGGCGGGGCAGCAGCTCAGGCAGCTTCCCTGCAGTGCATCTCCACTGAAACCCCTGAGGAAAACTCAAACTCCAACACCCACCTCCCATCTCTGAGTGCCAGGCTGGCTCTGCCCGCTCACACCCTTGGCCTTCTCCTTACTTCCAGCAGCAGGGGCAGAATCAGGGACAGCGGTGCCTGCCTGGGCTGGGCAGTGCCCACCACAGCTCTGCAGCAGCACACAGCCCCTGTGCAGCACACAGCCCCTGCGGGGGGACTACACCTCATTAATTTTATCTCATAAAGCTCCGAGGTAAAGTCACTGCCTCTCACTTGAATGCCTCTCACCCGCTGGGAGTCCCATCAGGAACGAGGCATCTTCTTCTTGCAGTGATAAGGACAAAATACCCAAGGCAGACATACACAGCTCTCAAATTTTATCAATACTGAAAATTAATATTTTTAATTAGCAGCGTGATCAAAATAATAGAAAACATTATTTTGAACTTCACTTATCTGCCACAGAGCGTGTAGCAGATGGAGTCACATCTGAAAGACAAGGCCTGAGAGCTGCTCAAAGCACCTGAGCTGTAAAACTGAACTAGAAATGTAAAGAGTGAAGACCGTTTCTCAATGAGACACAAATGAGCCAGCAGAATGTGCCAGCATAGACATAAATAAACAAATAAAAGCACAGGATTTCAAAGTAACAAAAGTAACTCAGCCAGAACGCTTCAAAGAGAGCCAGGAGCTCAGGCAGGGCACAGGAACACAGCAGAGCCTCATGGCACAGACCGGGAGGGTTTTGTTGGGCAGTGCCAGCTCTGAGCCCAGCACCTTCCTCAGGCACCCCCGAGGTCAGACCCGGCCCACGGGGAACCCGCTCAGGAACAGATCAAACACATCGTGGCTCATCCCACCCTGAGAGATCCCCCGTACCGAGCTGTTCTCGCGTCCCAGGGACACCCTATGAACACCATCACCCTGGGACCCGCAGCAGATCAAATCCCGTAAAATGCATCCTCCCGTTATCTGCGGCCATTCTGGTTAGGGCTGGAGCTGCCCTTTATCTCCTGCTAACTGCAGTGTTCCGGCAGAGCATTTCGAGGGTTTGCACTCATCTTCTCCCCGGGGGAAGGTGCCTGTGCCACTCTGTGCTGGGGTTTTAACTCCTAGGAATGATCTGCAAATCTCCATGGCAGCCACACAAACCACGGCATCTACTGCGTCAGGGGGAGCCAGGGAGCTCAAAGTGTGTTCATGAGTGGACTTTGTGTGTGTCACGTTCCAGTCCTTTATGAGGACACTTCACATTTCTGAATTCTGAACGACCCTGCAGAGAGAGAGTGAAATTCTGTTTGCCCTGCTGACATGAACAGTGTCAGACACAGCTGTGAGACCAGGCAGCCAAGCCAAGACACTCTGGGCTCTATAGAAGCGTATTTTTAAATGTGTTGCTAATTATTTATACAGCTCATTATCTCCTCGCTGTGCTGAGCACGACTCCTGTCCCTCGTCCACCCACTGCCTCCCAGGTAAATGCTTTCACTGTGTCTCAAAGCCGTCACATAACACACCTCTGAATTCAGCAGCAACACCACCGGGCCTAAAGGCTTTTGTAGGAGGTTTAAGATTTATGTTTTTCAGTATCATCTGGATACTCTGCCTCTAAGCACTGTGCTGGACAAGAAGCCTTGCAAATAAGGCCTCTACAGGATTCTGCAGTCTGATTCATTAGGACAAAAGTTAATTAAATCATCTTCTCTCCTCAGACATACTATTTGGTCTTAAAGATGATTAAACAAGAGACAAATGTAATTAGGACAGGAAAAGGTATAAGCCAAAAAAATTAATCTTATCATGTGTTTCAGAGAAATGAAGCAATAAATCACCTTTCCTTTTGTTTTGCTGTAGCTGACACCACACTGAGATCCTTCAGCTCTCCTCTCTGATACCAGTGCTGCTCTTGATGAGGCAATTTAGAGGGAAACTGGGGCTATGACAATAGACATTGCATTTAGGAGAAGGATAATTTATACAGCTTGGCTCATGCAGATGGTGCCATTTCAGAGAGCAATCAGCACAACACCGGGTGGTGAGGGTCATGAAAATACCGAGTACATCCACAAACACACAGTCAATATGTGAAAAATACATATAAAGTGTCTCTTGAACAGAATCCCAGCTCATGTTCCATGTGCACAAAATGACTGAGGAGGCAGAACCCCGGACGTGCCACTGGTTGGGCGGGTGCACCTGAATGACAGAGCACAGAACACAGGAGGGAAAACCACGGGCTGAGAGCACTGGCTGGGCATGGGAAAATCTGTGTTCTACTCCTGAGTCTGTCTTTGACTTTCTTTAGGTATTAATGAGCTCGTTTGGTCTGTCCCTCATCAAGGAGGAGGGATGAAAACGTGCCACTGGTCCTGTGTGTTCGGGTCAGACCCAGTGCCAGTCACTGCAGGCATTTGGGGATAATAACCCAAAAACCCTGGTGCCCCAAACCCCAAAGCCTCAAACCCCAAAGCCTGGTCTGTAACATCAGCCCCTGCGCAGGCTGGGTGTGTCCTGTGCAGCAGAGGCTGCCAGGAGCCCTGCAGGGGATTTTGTGACACAGCAGGGGTAGGGAGAAAGCACAACCACGGCCTGAACACCTGAACAACGCAGAGCCTGTGTCTCCCAGACAGGGCAGGACTGAGGAGCAGAGCCCGGCCGCCCTGCCTGGCTCCAGCCAGACTCCCCGGAGCTCTCCCGGCCCTGAGGATGCCCCGGTCCCAGAGCCCCAGGACAGCAGCTCCCAGCCTCTCCGGGGCTGGGAGCTGCTGCCCCTCCTGCCCTGTCCTCACTCTGCCCCTGCTCTGTCCCCCACAGAGGAAAACAACAAAATATGGGACTCAAAGTGTCGTCATTAAAAGATCATTTTGGAGTCAACAACCTCTTCAAACCGTGGGAGTAAGAATATTATGTTCTAGGGAAGAAAGAAGAAAGGTCAGCCTGCTTTCATGGCTACTAATTTAATCCAGTTTTATACTGGACATTCTCGTTGTTTGGGCCTTTAAACATCTGTCCCTGCTTCTACTCATTCAGAAATGTAATGAGCTGTTTGAAATATGATTAGAAAAAAAATGCTTTTTAAAACCCCATTAAGATCTATTTTTGATGGAAGTTTCCTTCATAGCCTGCAGCTAAGAAAAGCTTTTATGATGCTGGCACTGTATCAATAAACTCCAAACAGAATCCTGCGTCTGCACAGGTAATGGCTGATCTGGAAAATGCCGTTAGAAATGGAAAGCTGGGTGGCTGCAAAGGTACAGAGAGAAAACTGATGGCGCACGGCTCAGACAGAAAGGGGGAAAGGGCAGGGAAAGGAGAGCCCTGAGGAAGACTCGGAGCCTTCCTCAGCGACCCCCAGAGCACACTGCACCTGCCGGCACGTATGCTAATGAGATTAATGACTGCTGAGTGCTAATTTGAATAGCCACGCCCACCCCAAATAATGTAATGTGTATACATGAACTGTACCCATACATGGTGCTGTGTGACAGTGCTGGGGTGTGTTGGGAGGATCCCCCAGGCACCTGGCGCCGAGTAAAGCAAATCCCTGCTGCTCTGCCTCTGCCGCGTCTCTGGGCTCTGCTGGAGCCATTCAATCCCTGACTCTGCCTCTGCAGGGGCTCTGGGCTCTGTTCAATCCCCGACTCTGCCTCTGCAGGGGCTCTGGGCTCTGTTCAATCCCCGACTCTGCCTCTGCAGGGGCTCTGGGCTCTGTTCAATCCCCGACTCTGCCTCTGCAGGGGCTCTGGGCTCTGTTCAATCCCCGACTCTGCCTCTGCAGGGGCTCTGGGCTCTGTTTGCAGTGATTCCGTGTGTTCCCCTTCAGCCCTGGCGAATGGAGCAGTGAGAATCTGGACTCTGAATGGACTCTGAACAGACTCAGGTACAGCCTCACTGCTGCCATCATTTCTCTCTGTCCTCAAGACCCGAATCCAAACCAATGCCCTTGGGTTTCCAACACTTTCTGATGCTTCCCGAAGGCACAAATTATTTGTGTGAGGAAAATGACCATCAGAACCCCCACTAATTCCAGCAGTGCCCCAGGATTTCCCCAAGCTGGTCTTTTGCAGGGGCACTGGGTCTGGGTCTGTGAACAACCACCTCCCTTCCCCAATGCCTCCTGTTTGGGAAATTTGACACAACATTAAATGATCGACTCCACTGTTTTTACCAGAAGTGTCTTTCGCCAGACCTTAGCATTCCACTCACATCACAGCTATGTAATTACTCTTTTCAGAAGCAGAGATGCAAAGAAGGCATTAACAGCCGTTCAAAATATCACATTTATGCACTTTTCTCTTGTCATATTAAATATAATTACTTCTGATGCAATCAAACTCGTATCCTTCAAATGGATAAATCCAGCACCAAATTTAGAACCTCAAACTTCAAATATCAGGCTCTTAAAGCAAAGCTTTAAGCCTTTACTTTCAGTTCAGCAAGGTACAAAGAAGAACAGTGAGAACATAAGGTTTAAAAATGGTATTTTTTAATGAATTTTCTTTAAATTATTCTGTTAGTTCCTGGCTGCAAAGTGCTTTGAAAATCAAAGGTGATACATGAACTACATCTCACAGCTCAGCCTCCAGGAGATGGGGACCAACCAACTGGGCAACGCTCCTGAAAGCTCCTTCTCTAAATTCAAAAGGTGCCTGAAGACCAGAACATGTGCAAACACACAGAAATCCAGCCAGAAAAAGCTGCTGGTGTTCAGGATCAGGTGTCAGGATGGACACTGCAGAACAGATTGGAATGTGCTAATTGGAACCACAGGCTGTGCACAGATCCTGCACTGTCTGCTCGTGCAGCCAGAGGTAAGCACCGGAATTACCGTTTGTGCTGGATTTGGGGGTTTGAAGCTCTCATTTCACACTTAGGCTGCATCCCGAGCACACCGTGTTTGATGTCAGCACTGCAGGAGTTTCAGGAATCAGCACAGAGCACCTTGCCCTGACAAGGGTGGGGTGAACCCCTCCTGCTCCCCAACTCCCCCTCAGAACCCCCAGCCCCTGAAGCTGTGCACTGCAAACAAACCCCACAACCAACCAACAGCAGCATGGATTGCAAAACAAAACTTGGCTTCAAACGCAGCCGTCGCCATAAAAGTGTAGAAATAAAGACAGGACTTACTAAAAACTGCCAGGGATGATGCTTTTGATTTAAGGTGGTGACATGAGACTCAGAAATCCGTCTCTTCTATAAACCGGGTCTGATCGGATGTTTTCTGCGGAGCTGCAGGCTGCAGACGTGCTGGATCATCTCCCAGCTGTGAGAACAAAAGGAACAGGTCAGTGGCCAGTTCGGTACAGCTGCACTCGCAGGAGCTGAGCAGCGCCTGCTCTTCCTACCCCACAGAGTGTTCCCTGAACGTGCTTTGTCCTGCATGGGCCCCCAAAGGTGCAGGAAAGCGATGGTTAATTATCCATCACAGACAATAAAAGCCAACCAAATTAATAAACTCAGCCTTGCTGAATGAACATTTTTGTCGGGGCAGGCAACAAGACTGAAGTCCAACATAAAACCCCAAAATAAGCCTCAGATGGTATCACCAGCAAATGCGTGCGAGGCGGAGACCTCTGCTGGCAGGGTTAAATACTAAAACTCCCGCAGGGTGCTCAGCACCGAGTGTTTGAGCGGCGCTGGGGGCAGCCCCTCCCTCGAGGAGAAACCTGTACAGTGCATCCCTGGTCACTCACACACCCTGAAGGCTGAGAATTCAACAGCACAGGGGCACTGCTAAAAACAAAAGAAATACAAGTGTAAAAATAAGGGGTTTTTCAGAATTTCTCACTTTTAAGAGCAGCAGAGGCAGCGTGTGATTGATTGAACACAGCCCCCATTCCCCACGGGCAGATAATTCACATTTAAAGCCGAGCCTGGGGGAAGTGCTTTAAGTTTTTATTTATCTGATTTGATATGTAATAAATTCTTTTCCCCAAGCAGGGTCTGGTTTTTTTGCTGCAACAGTAACTCCTGAGTGGTCTCTCCCCATCCCTGCGTTGACCCAGGAGCTGTTGTTCTCTCCGCTGAGGAGGGGACGGGACGGGACGGGAGGAGCAGCGCGGGTGGCACCGGGCAGGACCCGGCTCCCAGAGACCCCGGCAGGACACGGAGGGACTTCTGCCGTCATTTCTGTGAGAATTCTGCTGCAGCCTCACTCCACTGAACCTTCACAGCTCCAAACCACGTGCTCCGTCCTCACTTCCCTCTTTTTGCAACATTCAGGTCAAAATAACCACGTGCGAAGTTGTCAGAGCTGCTGGAAGAGCAGCTTTAGAAATGAACTGTGCTGCAACCCGGGCTCCGAGGCAGCGAGGCGCCTTCCCACAATATTCCATTTGGGCTGCATTTCAGTAGGAAATGAAAAAATCGGAGTAGAACGATCTGCTGATTAAGCTCCGCAAATTGAATTCTGCTGAGCCCCACCTTGGCAGGGACGGCTCCATCTCCGCCGCACGGAGGGGCAGGAGGGGGATCCAGAGAGGCTCCAGCCCAGCCCACGGGGAGCGGAGTCCCCGGGACCCAGCCCTGCAGGGAGCGGGAGAGCGCGGCAGGAATTCCCTTCCCCGCCGGGCACAGCCCTCGGGTCTCGTCCTCCCTGCGAGCTGTTCCACACCCCGGGGCAGCAGCGGTCCCGGCCCTCCTCAGCCCGCAGCTCTGCCCCTCCGCGGCTGCATTTTCACACGAGCATCTCCGTGCCGCTCCCCGTGCCACGGAAACCTTCCCCAGGGGCGTTTGCCAGAGACACCCAGCGCCCTCCTCACCATCCTCCTGGGACTGGGAGAGCCACGGGATGCTCAGCCGGGGCACAGCCAGCTCACACCCACCCTCTTTTCCGGTTTCATTTATCCTCACCTGCTAAACTGCAAATCAGGCACCTGCTAAACTGCAAACTTGGCTGATCGATCGCTCCTGGTGTTACACAAATGTAGCACCACACCCCCTGCAGCCTGAATTTGTGCTGAAACCACAATGTAACAGGAGAGGAGATGGGAAGCGTGAGTAAGTTCTTCCGAAGACTGATTCTTTCCCGGGAATGGAATTCTATAAATACCCCTGCACAGCGTCCCTCCCCACACAGAGCGCCGAGCATATGAGCCGCATCCTCTGTGCACAAGCTAAATACCAGAGGTTGCAGCCCGACAGATTGCAGAGTTAATGATAGATACTTCCACTCGTTCCCCCACATCGCCATCTATTTTTAATGTCTTTACTTACATAATGTTCGGTGTCTTCATCAGCACAAAGCTAATTCTGCCGGCGCCACCGCGGCTGTGCCCGTGGGACGCGGGCAGTGGCTCGGAAAGGGACGCGTCCTCACAGCCCTGCCGGGCTCGGGCCTGGCAGCTCAGAGCTTTCACTTATTCATGAGCTCCCTGCCGCGTGTCAGCGGGATGGGATCGTAATTCAACCCCCCCGAGCCCGGCTGTGGCTGCCAGGGGCGGTGCGGGCTCGGCAGCGCTGCTGACACAGCCTCTGCGGGGGCAGGTGCGGCTTGAGAAGCGCCTTTCTGCAGTTCGGCTTTGAGGGACGGCGTTATACCCTGCAAACATCAATTCAGTGAAGCCACTGACACCCTGGAGCCGCTCAGCTGCAGGGATTGGGTCCGTGGGCACTGCCCGATGGGCACCGGCTTTAAAAATGCGAGTCCACGGCTGCAGCTTGGTGTTCGAGCACGGAATCTGCAATCCAAGGGTTGTTTTGGGAAGAGTTATCACCATTCCTGTGGAATTCCAGCCTTTCCTCAGAGCTCCCTGAGCCAAGAGTCCCCTGCAGTTTCCCAAACGCACAGCTCTGGTACTGGCAGTGTCTGATACACGCGGGCACAAAGCCTGGCAGAGCCACACGTTCATGAGGATGTTCCTCGCAGAGCTCTCACTCCGGGAAGCCTCAGGTGACGGGAGCAGCAGGAGGAGCTGACCTCGTCCCAGAGATCGCTGCTGCAGCAGCGCGGGAGGGGAGTTTGCTGAAGAGCTGGGGAAGCCTTTCCAGGGAAACCCCTCAGCCGAGCTCCCGTGCAGACTCCTCTTCCTGCCGGGTGCTGCTCACAGAATCCTTTAGGATCTCTGACTGTGCATCGGAAATAATTCAGCAACTGCCTTTGGTCCTAAACTGCAAATGATGGACGCACTGCGGTCACAGACCCAGCAGCCAAGGGACACAGAGGACAGGAACATTTAGTGATGGAGGCAAAACGTCAACAATTACGAGTTATCACTCTACTGAAGCAGTTCTTAACTGTTCAGCTTGTAATGAAGATACTTCAATAAATCCCTCACAAAACACATTTCAATCTTTCCTCTCAAATTGAAAGGATTATCCTGACCTACCTCTGCTTTTAACACCTCTTTTTCCTTTTGCCTCCATCAGAGAAATATTCAGTATTAGTGAATAATCAGCAGCATTACAATGTATCGCAGTTTTACAGCTCTGCCCTGTGTGGGTGTCTGCAGAGAAAGACAGACTTAATACAGATACCACCCAAGGTGATTTACTTTATTTACTGTCTATAATTAATTTATTAGAATTTATTACTGTCCCATTAAGTCTAAGTAGGTAACAATAAGGTAAACATTGGATTAGGAGCACTGGGGAAATGCTTCTTAATTTTTTAGGTTAAAGATGCCCCAGAGAACAAACTCCTGCCCACACTGGGTAATGCAAGGCAGCGTGGCAGAGTTTCAGACGAGAGATGTGGCACCAGTGGTGCCCAGGGCACAGGAAACGCGGCAGATCCTCGGTGACCTCCAGGGAATGAGGACATTGGAATGACCAGGAACAGCCCCTGTCCTTCTGATTGCTGTAATTAGCTCTGCCCATTTGTTTTCTTTCCCTCTCTCAGACCAATAAAAAGCGGATTTATGGCCCTCCCGAGCTGCAGTGTCGGAGCCGGCACAGCCACACCCTGCTGACCATCACATCCCCAGGCTGGGGCGATTTTTGCCTTTTCTTTCCTCTTTACACCACACCAGATTATTGCAGCCCTTGTTTTAGAGCTGCCTCGTGTCCCCTCGAGCCTCGGGGATCACCGGACCCCGCTCTCCGTCCCTCCCGGTGATCACCGGACCCCGCTCTCCGTCCCTCCCGGTGATCACCGACTCCGATCTCCGTCTCCCCAGAGCCTCCATTCGGGCACCGCGCTCGCCTCCGCAGACCCAGGAGCTGCCCTTTCCACGGGCACTCAGCAGCTGCTGCTGTTCCACTCTTGGCTTGGAAAATACTCTGAGTTTTCTGATGTTCTAAGCAGGAATTGATTTCTCAGGAAGGGCTCTGAAACACCAACCAGTCCTGTGCCAAGCACTCTGGAACACCAAATAGATTTGGAGTAACGAATTTCTCTGTTGGTCTAGACACAATTCTGCTTTTGCTTTGCGTGCTGATTTTTTTCCCACAATGGTAAAAAAATTTCTTGTCATTTCTTGATAAAGAGCCCAAGTGGTTTTTTTCTTCAATTCTATATTTCATATTCTCATGCATAACTGATAAAACTGTCTAGTGACTTTTTTCTTGAAGCTCTATTATAATAAATGTACCAAAAGGAAATTAGCAACATAAATGAGAAAAGCCAACACCCTCTCTGTATGCAAATTTCTTCTCTTAAATACAAAAACGGAGACCATGGGAATCCTATTTCACTGAGCAAATTAACAAAAGGTCAGAAAGCTTGATCTTTGTCACTGGTGTACTCTGTCTGAAAGCTGAGCTGCCTTTTAAATATTTATAAGGGAGAGCTGTAATTGCAGGTTGGGAGCTGTGAGAGCCCTGTATGCACGAAAAGAGGAAACTGAAAATATTCATGACATGGGAGATGTTCCACCAACCCAAGGGCAGCACAGCAAATGCTCACACGGGGGAGATCATTGTGGGATAAAAGTGCTTCAGGAACTACCCTGCAATGCACTGGGTGCTTGCAAGGGGAGTAATCACAAGTAAATAAAATCTAAACTCTATCAAAAACACACAGTGAGCTTGATAGGAATTCTTAACCATCTGAAGAGTACTTGGCTTTCCAGAAAGGATAAATATCTGCGGAGTCCCTACCTCATCATCCCCATGGTACGGGAGGTTTTGGAAGCGAGCTGCCACTGGAAAATGCAAAGAGGGCTCCAAGAGAAAGAATCACAACTTCCTGTTCATAAGTTTTTGGAAGCCTGTAACAAACCGTGCTGGTTGGTGAGCCAAGGCAACATCCCGAAATACTCCACTGATGACACCTGGTGGAGTTGCAGCGTTTCCAGCAGCGCTCCCAGTGCAGCGCGGGCTGCAGGCAAGCGGGACAAACTGAGACAAGGGGGCAGGTGAGGATCCCCTGCACCCGAACCCGCTGCGGAATCCCATCCCCTGCTGCACTCGGGGCATTGCAGAGGAAAACCTCTGTGTGCTGCAGAGTCAGACAGGGAAATGTCACCCCTGGGAGAGAGGCAGAGAGGAACCCACCAGCGACAGCCCCTGGCCAGGAAGGAGTGGGGCACCATGGCCAGGTAAATGCCCCAGGTCCTGCCAGCTCAGGGAATCCTGCGGGCTTGTTGGGAATCCTCCGGGCTCGTTGGGAACTCTCCGGGCTTCTTGGGAATCCTCCGGGTTTGTTGGGAATCCTCCGGGTTTGTTGGGAATCCTCTGGGCTCATTGGGAATCCTCCGGGCTTCTTGGGAATCCTCCGGGTTTGTTGGGAATCCTCCGGGCTCGTTGAGAAGGGCCCACGCACGGAAGGAGCTCGGAGCCGTGTCTGCCCTCTCCCGGAGCGGGACGGAGCTCGGTGCTTCCCGCGGCTCGGGGGAGCAGGGCACCGCCAGCTGCCGCTCCTGGGGTTTATTTTCCAGGTGCTGTTCTGGAATTTTATTTCTGTGCTTGCCATTCAGGAAAGCTGGGCAGTAACCACCACTAAAGAGCCGAGTAACAACCGGTGGCAAAAAAAGTAACCGGAGCTTGCTGAGACGTTGAGGACTTGAAGAACCTGTTGATTTCAGCTAAAAAAAACAAACAACCCTTCTTCCTTTTGAAACTGAGCTCCGAAGATACAAAAATCTCCAGCTCCAAGTGCAAACAGACACATTTTCTGGCTGTGGAAGGTTGTTGCCCTTAATGATCTTGCTTCCCCCACTGGCTTGGGCTGCCGGTGAAACCGCTCTGGCGGCTCTCAGCTCTCGCAGGATCAAGAATAAATGAGCGAGATGTGTTTGTCATGAGACAAAAAACTCCTTACACCTCTGCTCGAGTATCCTTCCAGTACCAGCCAGGCCGAACAATTCCCACCGTGACAGCGAAGAGGGAACACAACGGAAAAGGCAAAGTTCAGATGGGGCTGATTGCACAGCTCCAGCTCTGCGTGAATGGGGATCCTGACTGGGAATGGGAAGATTGTTGATTAGACTTTTTTAATAAATAAATTTAAAAATTATAGCTCACTTGTCGCTTGCAGCTCGAAGGAAGGAAGAACAATGGGCAGCACTGGAGGCTGTCCAGGCAGGCAGTCCCAGCCCTGGAACAGCCCCATCCGTTCTCTGCATCACCAGAATGATAAAATGAGTGCAGACAGCTGACAAGGCAAAGACCCTGATAAGCAATAAAATGCTCACACCAACCAATGGAAAAAACTGCAGAAAAGCTATTATTTACATGGCAAAGCGAACTGCTTCCTTCCAAATGAAGGAATAAAAATCAGCTAAGGATTGGGCCTTTCTTTCTTTTTTTTTTTTTTTTTTTAATTTGAACAATAAACTCTCCAGCAGCTATATGAAACTATAAACTATTACACACTTTTCCACAGTTTCCTACACTTTTTTCCACCACAGACCACCAGAGCTCTGTGCTTCCTCTTTGTGAAGCAGCCATTCTGAAAACTCAGCACACAAACCCTTCCTGCCTCAAACTCAAACTCCTCAAAAATCCAGCACTGGCAGGAGCTGCACTGGGCAAACTCCTGTTTGCAGAAGCCTCTCCTCACTTCTCACATCCTGGCCCTGATGCTCCTCTTTTTTGCATTCAGCATCACACTGCTTTGCCCTTTCAGTTCAAAAACTCCTCAATCACCCTGATTTCCATCCTGGCTCTTGCTTTAGCTGACAGCAATTCTCCAAAGCACTGCAGCCTTCAGGGTTCCCATATTTTTAGCTACTGTGCCAAATTGCTCTGAATTTAATTAGTTAAACACCTAGCTGCAGAAATCTATCCTAAATTCAGAGTGCGAGTCTGCTGTCAAAGTTTTCATGATAAATTCCAAGCAACTTTGGTACCTTCTGGGCAGGAAGTTCTGATGCTAATGACTCATGTTGCTGTGTCACATCTAAAAACCACTTCTAGCTGCATGTCTCAGAATCGGAGTAGCACAGAAGGTGCCAAAAATCCTGTGGCCAGAGCAAGAAATGAGATTCTTGGGAAAAATACAAATCTGGCTATCTAGACGAAATAATTGCTTTATTTATTACTTTTTAACACTCTGATATAAAAAAGTACAGGCATAAACTAAGATAGAGAGGCAGGAGATCTCTATACTACTGAGTATTTCTTTCACGAAGTATAAGTACTAAATAATTTACCTCATTTACAAATTAGCAAAGGTTACTGAGCACAAGGCTGGATGATTTCTCCATTTTATTCATGCTGCAAATGCGGACACCCTTTGTGTGCTGGAACAGCGGGGTAAGGAACCCCCTGTGCTAACACAGACCCATTCTTTGCATTGACCCTCAGCTCAAACCTGGACAAACCTCCTGGCTATGGAAAAACATCTTTATGAGCCCCAGATCTCCATTAATATTGACTCTTCTAGAATATTCTTTCTAATGGTAAAACTCACAACATCTCATCTGTTATTAACACACACGTCACATTCAGGTTTCACAGAAGCACAGAGGATTCCATGGCCCCCTGACAGAGCTGTCACAGCCACAGCCCCACTCAGCCGAGCTTTTACACCTCAAGTTTCAGCCACAGGTATGAACGAGCCGCTGCCTCGCTCTGCAGGAGCCACACACCCGCAAATTCATACCTGTCTTTCCACGGGGCTGCTGGTTTTTATTTAAATGAATTGTGTACCAGCCAGACCAATTTTCCTTTTGGTTCGCACATGTAACTCATGTATTTCTTGCTGGCATTATCCCTGAGTGATATTACCACAAGTCTGAGGAGAATCAGGTCTCTAAGCCCTAAGTACTATCAACATACACTGTAAATCCTTTAAAAAGGATTTGAGGTGGCTTTTTATGAGAAAATGACAGTCAGGAAAACGTCTGAGCGCCTCTGACATAAACAACAGGACAAGAGCTGAACATTCATGTCTGTGGAGAAACCTGAAACCCAGACTGAGGCCAGGAGCACCTGGTAACAGCTGCTCTCTCTCGATAGCCAAACATCCCGCTCTGACACCCCATTCTACAAAAGTCTCATTCTGGCACGAACAGAACTTCCCCTCATGAGGCAAAACAGCATCTTGAACCTGCCTGGCAAAGCCCAGGGCTCCTGCACCCTGCCCAGGGCAGCCGTGAACACCTCCAGGGGCAAACAGCAGCTCCAGTTCCGTGCCCAGCCCCTTCGGGCTCTGCCGGGAATTACAAACGGTGTCACGCCCAGGGTTAGAGGCAGCTGCCAAAACACAAACTGAACCTGCAGAGAGAAAACGCTTCTTCCCCGTGCCAGCCTTTGCCATGAGCCGTGCTGGCTGCGTGCCTGCTCGGGCAGCCAAGAGCTCCAGCACCGAGAGCAGCCCTCGAGTGTGGCCACCTGAGCCCGCAGGGCTGCCCGGCCGGCCAGAACCCCACTGAGCATGGCCAGAACCCCACCGAGTACGGCCAGAACCCCACCGAGTATGGTCAGAACCCCACTGAGCACGGCCAGAACCCCACCGAGTACGGTCAGAACCCCACCGAGCATGGTCAGAACCCCACCGAGCACGGCCAGAACCCCACTGAGCACGGCCAGAACCCCACTGAGCACGGCCAGAACCCCACCGAGTACGGATTGTGCTCCCCAGGCCGGGAACCTGCCAGCCTGGAACAAATAATTCACTCATCGAGGGATTCCCAGCCCGAGAGTGCAGCATCACACAGGGGTGTATCCACACTGCGCTCGGCTCCTCAGCTCCAGGCCACCCTTCAGTGTGAAAACCACAACTCCGGAGGGTTTGGGATCATCTGTACGGAAATTATAAATGATGCATCAGCATTTATTAGCACCAAACGTTTTTCAGAATGTACTCCGGTTACTGAGATTAAAGATGTTTACTGTTAAAAATGCATCACATTTATTATACAAAATTGAAAATATAAATCTTCATGGGACTATTTTATTTATCACTGGAGGTCTATAAACACCCACACTCGAGCGAGCTGTCTGGGCCCTCTTAGAAGAGACGGTACTAAAAATAGAAATCTTTCTCTCTCCATCTGAATTTTAAAACTGATTACTGCCTGAGCATCAGTCATTCCTCACGGGCTCTGGGATGGTGCTAACCTGGCCCTTGCTGGCCAGACTGACAGCAGATTTACCTTGACTTCCCTCTTCTCACGAGTCATTGAAAGCTCAGCTGAACCCCCGGTCTGTGCTCACACCCTGACCCCGTGTGCAGCCGTGCCCGGAACTGTCGCTGCCACTCGCACCCCTCCAGGGGAGCTCTCCCAATAAAGTTCAACACCTGGATCACCCCAGGGCCAGAATTCAGCCCAGGAAGTGAGAATCCATTCTCTCTGACTTTCCTATTAAGGTATACGAAGATTAGTTAAAGGATTTTCTTTCTCTCCGGACTCCATCTGCATCCTCCCTAAGCAAAAGGGTGGAATTGATGATATGCAAGTCACATCTATCTTCCCCTTTGATCCAGCTAATGAAATTGAGATTCATTGCAATTTCCTGCTTTCCATCGTTTAAGGAATGTGGTTACTTTGAAGATTCCTTGAAGCTTACAGTATTTTTCCCTATAACTAAATTCTATTTCTCCTGGATATCGTATTTCTTTATCACTGCCAGTATAAGTTGCTAATATAAATCTGTCTCAAGCATTCAAGGCTGAGCTCCACAAACTGGAATTCTGATTTGAATTGGCATAAAAACTTCTCTAGAAATGGCGGGATGGCTCTGGCAGCGACATCAGTGGGACACTGCAGGATGGCCCTGGCAGGTGACATCAGTGACACGCTGCAGGTCACGCTGCAGGATGGCCCTGGAGGGTGACACCAGTGACACTCCGCAGGTCACACTGCAGGATGGCCCTGGCAGGTGACACCAGTGACACTCTGCAGGTCACACTGCAGGATGGCCCTGGCAGGTGACACCAGTGACACTCTGCAGGTCACACTGCAGGATGGCCCTGGCAGGTGACATCAGTGACACGCTGCAGGTCATGCTGCAGGATGGCCCTGGAGGGTGACACCAGTGACACTCTGCGGGTCACGCTGCAGGATGGCCCTGGCAGGTGACATCAGTGACACTCTGCAGGTCACACTGCAGGATGGCCCTGGAGGGTGACATCAGTGACACTCTGCAGGTCACGCTGCAGGATAGCCCTGGCAGAGGACATCAGTGACACTCTGCAGGTCATGCTGCAGGATGGCCCTGGCAGGTGACACCAGTGACACTCTGCAGGTCACACTGCAGGATAGCCCTGGAGGGTGACATCAGTGACACTCTGCAGGTCACGCTGCAGGATGGCCCTGGCAGGCGACATCAGTGACATGCCACAGGTCACGCTGCAGGATGGCCCTGGCAGGTGACATCAGTGACACTCTGCAGGTCACACTGCAAACAGCCCAGCAAAGCCCCAGGTGACAGCAAGAACGAGGCTGGCTCAGCCTCACTCCCCCCGTGCAGGCCTGGGGAGGGGCGGTGGGTCAGGGCTGCCCACAGCTGCCCTGGAGGTGTTTTCCACCCTAAATGATCTCTGACTGCAGGACTCTGTGAGTCCCAGTCCCACCTTTACACTGACCCTGCACCTCTCCCTTCCCGGGCAAACCCGCGCACGTTCTGTTTCCGTTCTGTGGGAAAGCCGTCAGTGCCGGTACCAGAATACACCATTCCAATTAAAAATAAACCCCAAACCCCACACCAGCACGTCTCCTGCAAGCCCCCACCTTGTGTATTCTGCTGGCAAGCGCAGATAAGCCCACGAGAGGGAAAGTCAGGCGGCTCCAGACGGGAAAGGTTAATGTTGCTGTGGTGTGGCTCGGGTTTGCACGGTGATTAGGCTCCCTGCCAGCCTGATTGCTTCCATGTTTTAACTATCTGCAGCTGAGTGATTACATTAATAAACTTCCAGTGCAGACAGCACGCTAAATTCCAGCCACTGTTCATGCAGGAGGAGAATGGACGCCTTTAAATACACTTTCTCTTCTAAATTCTACGAAAAAAAGGGCAAAGCCTGGCCTGATTTTCTCAGAAAGAACCCTTCCTTAGAAACCTCCAGCAACCTCTTAATTCTCAGCAGGATTTTGAGGACCAAGAGAATTCCTTCTCAGGTGAAGAAAGAATTTTCTCTTTATTTTTTAGGTTGTAGCTGCAGATCTAACGCTCCTCTCCATCACCCATCGGTGGTCTGCACCCCTCAGATCCCTGCCATAACATCCCCAGAAATTACAGTTTGCAGACCTTGAGGTCAAAAGCGTTCACCTGCACTACCCAGGCTATGAGAATAAATCATCAGCAATGATTTATAACCCAAGAGGAATTCAGCCTATCACAGGTGGGACCAGAAATCTTGGGGTCAAGTCCAACACAAGCGCAGCCCAGAGGGCTCAGATTGGCCACACGAAGTCCCAAGTGTCTCTTGCAAACCAATTACCCCGTAAGGATGGGGAGTGAGGGAACCCTGCTATGTAACAAACAAATCAGAATAAATTCACATTTGGATCGCAGCCCAGGTGTCGGGGAGGGTGTTAAGCAGAGCCTTACGAGCCCCATCGTTTCACCACACCTGAGCCACGCACAGCGAGTGCCTCCTGCAGCCATCGGATAAATGCACTTTGCTCTTCAGCAACAGAACAACTCCCCCAAATCCTGCCAGCCCTAAATCCTGCCTTGCGCCTCCATGGTATCCAGACAGGAGACAGAAGTGCACAGAGAGCCGGACACACCTTCCCGTGGGGCACTGCACGCACACCTCTCACAGCACTCAGTACAAGGGTTTGTGGCTTTTCCACGAAATGCTGTTTCATCACTTCTCTCACCAGCATACGACTGATGGATTGGGGGTTTTTTTAAGTTGTTAATTTATTTTTAATTTATGCATCAGGAAATGACTGAAAATGTTTCATGTACATTGTACAGAAACCTCCACATCTCCTGGAGAGTTTGCTCAGTGGAGCAGAGCTGTGGTGTGGGCAGCACACCCAGGTCTGAGCCCCAGCTCTGGCACTGACTCACTGCGGGAATCTGGAGAAATCCTGAGCCCTTCTGAACAAAACGGGGATAATAACCACTCTTACCTGGAGATGTGCAGTAAGACTTCGTTAATTAACATCTGTAAGGACTTTGAAATCCCAAGATGAAAGACAAAGTGCATGATATGAATCCCTGAAACTAAACTAATGTGCAATAATGCATTTAACACTTCTTTAATGCATTTAACACTTCTTAACCATTAATCCTGTGCTTGTACAAGGCAAACTGCTGCCGTTCCACTGGAAACAGACGTGCAGACAGAGAGCCAGAGGCCAATAAAAGCTGTGGCCTCTGTGCCTCCAAACCTTCCCTCCCCTCACTGAGGAGTTCATTCAAACCCTGCCGGTGCCCAGCAGAACCGCCTGGAGACAAACTCGCCCGCTGTGTACAAAACAGCTCTGACTAAGCAAACAAATAAATCTGTTTTGTGTGCGCTGATCTGCAACCCGATCTGCAGGGGCTCCGGCAGAGCTGCTCTGCAACCCTGCCGAGACTGGAAATGGGCAGGGCAGAGGAATCCACCAGCACCAGCCCAGGAAACAGACACAAATCTCAAAGAATGCAAAATAACGGGGAAATGTAGGGGGGAGTTTACCCTAAATGCAGCCATTCATCAGCACGACTTTCTGTTCTCTCTCTATGGAGAAAATTGAATATTTGTTACCAACAACCCACCCGAAGCACAGGTAGGAGGGACCGAGCAGGTGTTCTTGAGACAGGTAATAACCCAATGCCCCCATGAGAATAACAATTTGAAATCAAATTCTGGTTTTCCCAAGAACACCTTTGGGAAAAAATGAACAGCAGAACTATTCACAAATATTATAGCAGTGAGAGATCAGGAGAAACCTTGGGCTTCAAGAGCAGATGTGTCTTTTGGTTAGGAACCCTGAATTTTAAAATATTCAGTCACCTACACCAAGAAAAGTACCAGAGGCACCCTGTAAAGACTGCAAAAGTAAAAAGTTTTTTTTTACATAAATAAATTTGATGTAGCACTGGGGAGAAAGGGTTAATTGGGAATTACTGAATTCAGACAGAGCACAAGTCCAGGGGGGCACCTGGATGAGGTTAAAACCAAAGCTGGGTTAAACCTCAGCCAGAGATGCTGTGGGGAGGTCTCACCGAAGCCGAGCAGCTTTGGGGCGTTTCTGAACCCTCCCCTCACCTCAGCATCCCTTGGTGTGCGAACGGGAGCACTCAGCACTGAGTCCACGCCTGAGTCACAGGCAGGGGTGACACCAGCCCTACCCTGTCACTCTGTCACTCCGTCACTGTCAGACAACAAAGAAGAAGCTCTTTTATGTTTCATAACATGAGCACCCCAAATTCCCGGTGTACCCATGGCCCTTTCTTCGGGCTTGTTCCAGTTCCAGCTCCTCCTTCCCGAGCACAAATCCCTCACTGACACAAACAAGCAAAGATTCAAGATGTGTTTTGCATATTCCACACTGTTTGTAAAGGGTTTTGATTATTCCTGATGGAAACAATGTGGTTTGTTCCTCACACTCCTCCCCTGCCCTCGCAGATGTGTGTTCAATTTGAAGAGATGTGAAACACAGAGGAGGACGTTGTGATAGCTCCCCTGAAGTGTTTACTGGGTGTTTTTATTATTTATTAACAGCAGTCTATCATCAGCCCAGTGCTGATGGATGGGGATGGTTAAACGCTCCCGTGGGACTGCACAGGCCCTCATCCCCACAGCAGCTCTGATGGAACTGTAAAAACCCAAAGGCATTCTTCCCCAGCCCTCTCACACTGGATTGCAACAGTGGGACTCACGCACATGGGAAGATTTACCACTTATCTGAGTAAGATATATTGCACCACCCCGTTATGAAAGAAACCCATTTCAGCCCCGAAGTTATTCCAATGAATTAGAAATTCTGATAATAGGAATGACATGGACCTTTGAAAGCACTGCAGCTCACAGGCATGCATTATTCTCCCCAGTTAGTGCCAGCAAGTACACCTTTAATGAATGTTGCAGAGAACAAACGCAAAATAAATGGTGCTACACATCTCAAATCTGCATATTTCCAACAGCCATGACTGCTACGGAAATTCTGTGCTCTTGGCAATTGTTGCACACCACAAACAAAATATCATTTTTACCCTCGAGGCAGATTTGGTGTCAAGGACGGTTCCTTTTTGCTGATTTGTGAGTTTTCATTTGCAAGGGGAGTAGCCCAGAGATGACAACTTGTGAAAAGCTGAGCTGTGATGGATCACCGAGGACAGCCAGCGCCAGAGACAGGGAATGGGGAGGGGACTGTCCCTGATCAGCAGTGACAGAGCGTTCCTGAGCTGGGAGCCGAGCCCGCCAGCTCCCACCCACACCGGGGTACACGGTGCAGGTGACAAGAGCAGGATCCCTCCAGACAGACAGAAATTAAACAGATGCTGCATTTAATGCTTCGTTTTCCACTCTACTTTCTCACTGGAGCCTTTTAAGCCTCTCCACGTCTCCCTTCCTCATTCAGGCTGGGAATTCCCACAGGATCTCCAGCACACGGAGCTGAAGGGGACAAACCCCAAAAGAACACCAGTGCAAGTGAATGCTCTGCTCCAGACACCTTTCCTGGGGCACAAAAGGCCTTTCAAACAATAATTTCCCATCACGCCAGGCAGCTCCATCCCCACGTTAGAGTGTATCGCCCAGTTGCATTAGGGAAAATTTCCTGTTACTTAGTTACAGGAAACCAGAGCGAGAAAACATCCTTCGCAACAGCAGCACGGGCTCTTGAATGCTATCAAATAAAATTGTGTCCGAAAATCAACAACATGGTTTGACTAAATGTTCTGGTAATTGTTTATGTAACAAACAAAATTTTAGTTACACAAACCACAAAATGGCACGAGAGGGGAAGACAGCACCTGTGACAGGGGCTGAGAGGGGTGAGGAGGAGGCAGAGGGAGGCTCTTCCTTTGTGCTCCCTCACTCTGCTGAGTCCCGCTGGATCTCGGGCTGGCAGCTGCTGGGAAGGGCCAGGGCCTCGCTCAGAGCTCAGGGCCAGGCCAGCAGCTCTTCCTGCAGACCAGGGCTGGGAAAGGCTCCCAGTGTCACTCCCAGTGTCACACACTTGTTGCCTCACCGCTGGCAGTCATGTGCGGTGAAATGTGGGTGTTTATTTCTTTCCAGCACACAAATATTGTGCTTTCAGCATTGTTTGCTGCTTCCTGCTCAGAGCCATCTTCCCACAGAGAGTCCCTGGCACCCCTGAGCCCCAGGGACACAGTGTGTCACACCAGGGGTGGCAGCAGTTCCGTGGCACCCAGAGGGGTCATTCCTTCCCTGGGCTGGGCCAGGCACTCCTGGCACCCTGGAGCCACCCAGGCTGCACTGGTGACAGCTCTCTTGCCACGCTGTGGCTGTGCACAGCTGAACTGGAAGGGGTCCCCACGCCGAGGAGCTCAGCCCTGCCCACGGTTCACGCAACAGCTGCCGGAATGACAAATTTCCTTTCCAGTACAAACCCATCAACTGCACCCACCTGCCCTGCTGAAACCCCCATCCAACTGCTCCACAGCTGCCTCTTTGTTCTGATCCTAATTCACCCAGGAGCCACCAGCCATGGTAACACAGCGGCGTGAACTGTACTTGATCTCCAAATAAACCGGAGCTGCTGAAATCACAGGGAGTGCTGGTGAATGCATTTATACAGAGGATTGAAGGCTGTTGAGCAGAGACCCTTCCAGCAGAGACATTTATAGCGCCAGTGTGCCCAGGAGGTGAACAGGCAGCCCTGAGAAGACACAAACTGACTGTAGGCACCATGATTTATGACAGCAGTAATTTTTTTAAAGATTAATACATTTGCAGACTCATTACCATGAGTAGCACATAGCCAGTTAATTTAAAATGAAACAAAAAAAAGCCCAGTTTCAGATCAATATTTCCCCTCCTCCTGTCTTATACAACATTTAATTAAGAGCAGCAATACAAAGGATAAATGTCAGAGCAGGTTCTGCAAACAATACCCATGGATTTCCATTGACCCTGCTGGAGGATCTTGGGCAAATAAACCCGGAGCACACTGGAAATTTCTCACCTGCAGAACGGACAGAATGGTATCACCCATCACTCTGAAGCACTCAGTAAAGGATTCTCTGACTGAGAACGGCTACTGCAGACCAAGGGCTGCTCCAGCCACAACGCAGCTTCACACAATTACAGATTCAATATGAGATTAGAAACTTGAAAATCTGGCATCCTTTAAAAAACCCCAACACCCAGTATTTCATCCAGTTCTTCCTCATTTCCAACTACAACTTTCACTGCAAGCCCACGGAAGCTCATTGCCCCTGAGCCTTCCCAGCAGATGAAGAGTGAGGCAGGGAAATCTCCTGGGGTTTATCAGAGAGCAGAACACACATCAGAGCCAGACAGGACTCAGCCCCCAGGGCCATCTCCTGGCCAGGAATCCAAAATGAGACATTTCCTTCAGGGCCAATGGAGTGCTTAAGCTGCACTGGGGAGTGTATAAATGTGTATAAATATATTTTAGGCAATAAAAGTGTGAAACTGTACATGGAGTATGAGCAAATGAAGGTTCTGGTTCGGAGAAGGGAAGAAGAGCTCTTGTTCTGTGAGTGGACACGCTGCTGTCATTTACAAAATGCTCCTTTAGCAGACCAGAACCTAATGAATTACCAAGCATTAAAAATTGATTGTCCCTACCCAGCATTTTCTAAACTTCTGTATTGATTCATGTTTTCATTCTGCATAATGCACCAGAGCCCAATTAAGATCCGTGGGAGGCGAAGGGGTGGGGGGACAAAGGGAGAGGTTTTCTGGGTTTGTTCTGTGCCCTGGTCACTTCAGACTGGGCTGAGCAAAGCCCTCAGGAGGGCAGGAGGGCTCCTGCCCCTGCATTTCCCATCCCTTGATCTCCACCTGGCACAGCAGGGAGCTGAGAGCCAGCCCTCCCTGCTCTGCCCTGCAGGAGCGGCAGACAGAGCCGGCTGCGAAGCATCGCCGCTCAGGAAGACAATTGACCTGACAACCGAGGGCACAAATCTTGTGCCAGAACAAACCATCCACAAGATTTCTGCAGTCATCGTACATAAAAAACCTGATCAGGCTGTTGGCTTCAGACAGAGCCTTATGTCAGGCCCAGTATGACACAAGCACATTTTCCCAAACTACTTAAAGGTTATGTAATAGAGATCTGCAGAGCATTAGCAGTCACATGACACGTCCCACTAAGATTTCAAACTGCCACCTACCAAATTTAATTAGCAAGCGGTAAACACGAGAGAGGGGAAGGAGCACACTGCTGGAGCTGACAGGGAATGTTCTGAAGGTTCTAAAGCAGATGCAGGGCTGGGGGCAGGGAAGGGGGGGGAACAGGAAGCCAGACTTAACAAATGGGTGAAGCTGTGAGTGCCACAGAGCAGGGAAATGCAGCGAACAGGGGCAGATTCAGCTCTGTGGTGCTGGTTGGAGGGGCATCCGTGAGCCTCATCCAGGTGAATTCCAGGCACCACCAGCTGCACCCATCTCTGGTAAGATTCAGCAGCAGCAGACTCCCAGGGACACGGGGCTGGGCCACCCCTGCGGCTGGGAACCGGCACAGATCTGTAAAATCCTCGCTGATTAACACCAGACCGTTCCTAAGTGACATGGACAGGGCACTCAGCACCTTCCCCACCAGGGGAGAGGCACCGTGATGCTCCTCACAGGAGTAACCAACAGCATTTGCCAGCTGTGTAAGAAGGAGGCACAGAAATAATCAGCAGGAGCTGAAAAGGTAAAGTCCCAGAATAAATTCCCCATTCTGGAGGAATTCAGCCTTGATTTGGAATTTTTCTAAGCCAATCCTAAACAAGTAAACCTGCCTCAAGAAAGGCTTATTTTCCTTTCCAAGTAAGTAAGAGGGGTATTATTGTGATTTCTTCCATCACGCATCCAGTGTAGAAACTTAATGAGGCTGTCTATAGAAATTATTTATGCTCCTCAGTGGCTGAAAATAAATCAGCCTGGTCCTGGGGAGGTGGAGCATGGCAGGACAGGGGCGCAGGGATGGCTGCCCAACAGCTCAGCGTGTGCACAGAAGCCTTGAGGAAGAGGGGTTCGCTCTAGGGTGATGTCTAAAGGCAAAATGGAAGCTGGTTTGGAATTGTCCCTGGCTGAGAGCAGGGAGGAGAATCTGTGCCACGCTGTGAAATCTCAGTGCCTTCCTCTGCTCACAGCAACACCCTGCACTGCTGATCAGCCAGCACTGGCCACAGCCACACACACTGCTCCAGAAACCAGGCCTGTTTGTAACACAAAATAGAAGACTTCATGACAATTATGAAAAAAAAAAAGCAAAAACCAAACCCACAGTCCCACTTCCTCTGTCCTGCCACCTGCACTGTGAATGCTTCCACCAAACCACTGCCACCAGCAGGGAAAGGAGGCTCTTCACTCCAACTGAACACACCCATGAGCACAACAGGGAGTTCAGCTCATCAAATGTTGTTCCAGAAACCTCAGAATAAATTCAGATTCTTCTGACACTCAGCAGTATTCTTCCACAGATCAACAGCACACAATGCAGGCTGTCAAGTGATTTATAAGTAGCATCTAGAAGCCTCTGTTGGGATTCAGCATCCTGGTGGAGAAAACAGTATTTGGTCTGAAAATCTCATTTCCTAAGCAGATAAAATAAATAGAATGGAGTGGAAAGAGTTCGTTATTATTCCCATTTACAGAAGGAGAACAGAGCCCAGGAGATGCCAAATGCTTTGCTCAGGGCCATTCACAGGATCTGCGGCAGAGCTGAAGTCCCACTCTGATCTCCTGATCGAGCCCCACACCACAAGCACGAGCCAAAGTGCTGAGCCACAAACCTTTCAGCCACTCCAATTTCCTCACCAAAACCCTGACCACAGGTGCCTTTACAACCACCATTTACAGAATGAACATCCCTCCCAACACGTCCTGCAGCAGGATGGTTCCACAATCAGATTTACAGAATGAACATCCCTCCAACACGTCCTGTACCAGGATGGTTCTACAATCAGATTTACAGAATGAACATCCCTCCAACACGTTCTGTACCAGGATGGTTCCACAATCACCATTTACAGAATGAACATCCCTCCAACACGTTCTGTACCAGGATGGTTCCACAATCACCATTTACAGAATGAACATCCCTCCAACACGTCCTGTACCAGGATGGTTCCACAATCACATTTACAGAATGAACATCCCTCCAACACGTCCTGTACCAGGATGGTTCCAGTCAGCACAGAAACCCTCGGTGACCACACTCACCCTTCAGTCCCCCAGCAGTTCTGCAGGGCCAGGGGGCACCACTGCCACTCCCCAAAGCCCAGCCGGGTCACAGGAGCCTGGCAGGAGCCCCCTCCTCCCCCGGGCAGGAGCTGCTGCCATGGCACGCTGCCTTGAAGGAGCTGCATTTCCCCGGCGCTGTGGCTGCACTCCAGTTCTATTTTTAATCATGATATTGGTATATATTTTTCAATTCTAACAGCAAACGCTGTTCTGACAGAGGAAGTGCCACTGTCAGCAGTACCCCATGACAATCCTCAGCTGTGGCCGACAGGCAGCCTACAAAGAACATCAACATCAGAGAGGCAATCACCGGTGGCACCAGGTGCTTTCCAGAACACCTTACACACATTTCAGTTCCTTGGTCCTGTGCACAGAGAGCCTTTCCAAAGGAGAGAGAGGAGTTGTTATCTGTACAGCCTGACATTCCGTCAGAATAGGATGTACAGGCTAATGCTGGCAGAGGGGGAAACAAAGGATTTACACAGAATTCCAGTTTAGTCAGAACCTTTTGCTGAATAATAACCCAAAAATAAGTCCCAGGAAAAAAGTCGTGACTAACAGATCTTTCAGCTACTGTGACATATTTCGTAGCAGTGATGAGGCCCGAAACAGTTTCAGTGAAATGACAAACAGCCTCGACTGTCAAACCATGCTTCATTCAGCATGAATACTGAAAGGACAGGACAGTGACGCATGACCAGCCGGTTTCTCATTACAGAATGAAGTCGGCATGATTTTGGATATTTAATTTTGATCTGAGGTGGGGCGTTTGACACACAAAAAGGAAACCCCCGAATACCAGAGGGTATTAATTACATCCAGTGATCACAGGCTTCTCATTCCTCCTGTGGCAACCCAGAAAGGGTCAGACATTTGTAATAAGCCAGTGACGGCAAGAACAGGGTTGTGCTGATAGATTGATTGAGTGCTCAGTGTCACGCACCCGACCACAGTGGGTGCACACACGAGCGTGAGCACACCCAGCGTGCACCGAACACAGAGACACACCCGGGGAGAGCCAGGGTCTGTCCCTGTGCAGAGGCACAGACCCCGTGCAGGAGCACAGACCCAGCCTGGATGCGATTGGCCACATCTACAGAGAGATGCCTCAGGTTCCTGAGCTTGGAACTGTCAGTTCATTAACCCAGCATTCATCAGCTGTTCAGACCATTTTCATGCAGAAACCTGTGGCCCTGCACTGCCCCATATTTTGTTCCATCTCACTTTTCCTACCCCTAAAACCCTCGTGCTGTTTTAGAGCTGTAACTTGGTTATAATTCTAGAAATTTCAGCACATTGCCTTTCTCAGAAAGGTGCTCCAGGTAGACACAAATACATGAAGTTGGGTGTAATACCAGTGCCCCACTGTTCCCTGCCTCCAGCACGCAGTCACGCTGGAGCTCATTCAGGTGCACAAGAAGGGAAAATCAGGGTTGCTCTCCGGTCTGCAGACAGCACAGCCACTCCACTGATTCCATTCAGAGCAGGTCCTTTCCCCATTAAAAAGCAAACCGTCTGCACCAAGCCACTGACCAGGGCCATCCGATCAAAAAGGAATAACGAAGAGGCACCTAAAAAAGGCCCAAGCTCCTCCAAGGTATGAGAAGTGGCACATGTGGATTTCAAAGGCTGTCTGCAGCCGTGAGTCCTGGCTGACATCTGAAATACTGGATCTGAGTTACCTCCTCCATTTGTCAGCTGGGCAGACTCGAAAGCCCTCCTCTAATAAAAATGTAACACCTCCTGATCAAAAAAGCCAAAATACAAAGTGATTACAGCAACTTCCATATCAGTGCCCATATCGTGCTATTTTTTACCATATTGACTTGATGGGGATGCTGTAACCTCCCCTCTACTGCTTGGGCTGCATTTCAGGATTTCGTGCTGTTGTCTCAAGGCAGCTCTTCCATCTTGCTAAGCAATCGTCCTGATTTTTATTTGGGTGATCATAATCGCAGTATTCTTTCCCTGTCCCAGAATACTTGGTGCAATTCTTACTGTTACAACCAATGGCTTTGAATTTAGGTATTTTTTCAAAATCTATCCAATCCTCTAAGAAGCAGACTCTGTTTGCCAGATGCAGTGTCAAGGCTCATTAATAAGTTATTCTGCTGAGTTATTTTATGTATAAACCCTGCATCACCACCAGCACTGGAGAAACAGCCCAAGCAGTGTTTCACCACTGAAATAACAGGCGGCAGCAGCTTAAAAAAGAAAAAGCAAAGCTCTCGTGTGCACTCAGATTTTCCCCAGTCACAACTGCACTAAGCCCGTGTACAGCTGTAATGTCGACCATCACATCACGCCGGGAGGACACACCTCCCCTGCCCGCGCTGCAAGCCACGGCCAATTTGGAAAAGAGGTTAATAAACCCTGCGGTATCCCCGGTAATGCCGAGCCCGGCACACTGGCACATGCTAATTAACGGTATTTATAGGAATATGCGATAATAAACGTTATTGTGCTGTAATACGTGCTCGCACGCAGCACAGACACCCCCCGCACTGCCGCGCACAGAGTGCCCCTGTACACCCGTCTCTGTCCACAGCCATCCGCAAATCCCCGTGCCGCGATAAAAACGATGAGGTATTTACTTGCAATTGCTCTAATTCAGCATTAGATGCCCGGCAAATGCCGCGTACTGCAGGGCCAGCGGCCGTGCGGAGGAGCAGGCACACGGATGACTTTGCCATGACACGACAAGAAACATTCACCGGCGAAGCAAACCCACCCCGGGGACACGCAGCGCCCGGGGCTGGGGCAGGGGCAGCCACCGCCACCGCTACCTCTGCCCGCCGCCACCGCGGCAGAACACAAACACAGCCATCAAACCCGCCAGCCGGCATCTACGCTCCTGGAAACCCGAAAAGTGCCTGGGAAATGACATCAGATTAAACATCAGCCGGAGGGAGGATGGAATAATCTAGCAAGAGTTTAATCCCTTTACCTAGCGCTCGTGCACGATGCACATTTTATCATCCCGAGCAGCACCCAGAAGGAAAGATTCGGTGAAGGGCATCACCAAATTGCTGCAGAATAATAAACTTTGCCTGCCTCGGAGGAGAGTTACCGCGGCAGCGCCGAGCGGGGATTCTCCCCCCGCGCGGCTCCATCCCTCCCGCCCCCGGCCCGCAGGGGCTCCCCCGGAGCGGCAGGTTCGGGGGGCTCGGGCTGGCGTACCTGGGCTCGGGCGAGCAGGAGCGGGCGGCGGGCGAGGCGCGGGGCC
>VYZT01004182.1:96460-131088 GCA_013400735.1 Pomatostomus ruficeps | reverse complement strand
CCAGGGTCAAACCACAACACTTATTCAAGGCACCAAACGATGCTGGATTTGGTAATGTTTTCCTCCTGTGCTCTGCTGCAGAACCTAATCCAGACTCTTGTGATCATTAGCAGTTGATATTCTGCGGTTTCTGTTTCTGATTTTTATTACCTTTCCTATGAGCTTTTCTTGGATTTAGACAAGAAGTTACTTAAGGCAGAAACATCCAGGTCTGGCATAAAATAATGAGCCGTGGCTGGAAACCTTCTGTGTAATAAAAATAAAACTGGAGATAAGTCATGCTAACAAAAATAGATTGACTACACTAAACTAATTTCTTTCCTTCACTGTGGTCATCCCAGTGTCTTCCCAGAACATGAAATTCCAGTATTAGTGGTCTGTACAATTCTATTTTGTGTTTTTCTTCTCATCACATATTATGTGGCGGTTTTATTAATTTCTTTTTCCCTTTGGAGAGAGGTAAAATTGCAGAGGCTGTGGCCTGTGCAGTTGAATTGCTCTGGGTATTATGGCAGACAGTCAGAATTGTGTTAAACACTGACAATTTTTGCAATAACAAAAGAAGTAAACTTTGTGACAAATACAGATCCAATAAATAGAACTGAAGTTCCATTAAAATTTCATTAGCCTATTCAGCCGTACTCTTCACACTCCATTCCTTGTCTTTGTGGGCTAAATCAGATGTTAATGCACATATATTTTTGACAGATTTTGATAACTTTGCTGCTTTTTAGTGATTAAATCTGACAAGCCAGCAGACCCGTTCTATGGCTGGGGATAGAGAGGTGGCAATAACAGGAATTATTTTAGGCAGGAGAAGCGGCGTTAATATCGAAGAGCAGTTTTCAAATCAAGCAGAAATTAGTGAAGTGCATTAAGAAATCCTTTAAAGTCTCAAAGCATTGCCTCTTTTCCATTTCAATAAAATCATAGTAAATTTCTGTGAAGAGCTTAATGACAGAAGCATTTGCTGTTGCAGTGGCTGTGAAGAAAAATGACTTCATGAAGACACAACGAAATGTTGCAACACTGGCTGTTAATATAAAAGCCTGTTTCTCCCAGGCCAGGGAATGTAAGTCTTGTTTACTAACATTACAATTTATAAACTCTTGCACAACCTTATTACAAATAAATAATCACACTGGAAGAACAATTCCATTAATTTCCTGAAACAAGGTTGCAAAGCTGAGCACACGAAAGCTAAGGAACATTAAAATTAACGTAGTCTTTTGTTCCTATATTATTCCTAGAGCTATTTTCCACTAAGCAAACTGAAAATAAAAATTGCATTATGTGGAGAAACACTGATGCCTTCAGGAGAGGTCAGTAGGGAGATTTGCCTTCACTGTGTGGATCCATGTGGGTTTTTATTCTTTACCTGGTATCCTGAGGATCAAAGATGCTTTGGTAGTATAGCTTTCCAATGAGTAGTGGTGACATGGGCTGGTTTGGCTGAAATCTTCCAAAATATTTTGAACCTAGCATGGACATTTAGGATGCAAAAACATCAGTTTTAGTGTTTTAGGCTTGTCAAACGGATTTCCATACGGCCAAAATCAAGACTTTGGTTTTAGCAGATAACCTTGATTATACCGTGGCTATGGTGATGGAGAAAGATCAAATTGTAGAAGTTAATCCTGGTCCTGGAGACATCCCACTTCCCTACCCAGTGTTCAGCAGTCATGGAAATTGCAGCCTTTTGTCACATTCATTTTTAAAAGTAAAAGGAAGGATTAATTACTGCCTAAGAGCTCCGTTATACACTTTTTAAAAGGTCTAATTGAAAGCACATAAAATTCAACAGAAAAGCTTGAAATTACTTTGTCGCACATTTTTACAGAGAGAAAAGAGGCTCGTCCCTGTACAGCCTGGAGAGAGCCCTGAACTGCTTTGCATACATATTACACATTAGGGGAGCAATTACTTTGTATTTCTGGTGAAATATCTTCTGACCAAACCCACTCAGTCACACACTCCTTTGGCAAGCAAAGCTGGATGTCTCCTAATTCCCTCAAATTCCAGTTTGAGTCTGCACCAGGGAAGGATAAAACACACAGCTGGAGACCAGTGCCTGAGGAGGTAATTTCCCATTTCCTCATGCCCATAAGACACTGGTGTGTCCCACAGGGGAGATGCAAAATTCTTCTCTCTCTGTCTACCTGTGCACGTTATTTAAGGGAAGGGAATTGTTCCTGAGGAGCAGATTCCGTACCTCCATTTGTGCCAGCTCTGCTGTCCTTGCTCCATTGAGGGAAGTTTATTTCTCCGTTTGGCTTTTCACAGCTGGCCTGTATTTCAACCTAGATAAACTGATCCCCTACAAAGACAATATCTAGAGGTAGCAAATTTTTCTGCTGACTCTTGGCCCAGATGTTCAGCTTCCAGCTGCTTACGATTGCTGAATAGGTTTTGATTCATAAACAGGCAGTATTGACAGTAATCCCTCACAAAGCCATTCCTTCATATCAGGCATTTGCAGCACATAAATCCTATTCTCCAAGGAAAATACATTATGTTTTCTCCTTTTATATACTCAGAAACACTGCATACAGTACATAATATCATCCCCTCATGAAGGAATTTAATAAAAATGAACGCAGAGCCATAACCTGCTTCCATCAAGGTGTTCAAATGCATCACACTTGCACAGCACTGGAGATATTGTCAGAATGGCAATAACAGTAAAAACTGCAGTGTCTTGTCCCTTTCTTGAATGAATGAATGGATGGATGGATTTCTTTTTTTTTTTTTCCCTCCAGATTTTATGTGATCAGCATTGTCTCTCTAGGAAGTTTGCTGATTCTCAGCAGGAGTTTAACAACAATTTATTAAGCTACTTCTGCAAATTCTGCTGGCTACTCAGTGGGAACCTTTAGTCTTCTTTGTATATCAAGTCATTGAGCTTCTAAATCGCTGAGACTCATCTGATATCTGAATCAGACACCTACAGAAAGAGAAAGTGAGTCAAAGATTCAAAGAGATATCACTGATTGAATTACCTGGTCAAATTTAAAGATGGTCAATGAACCAAAGACAAATGGATGCCTTCTCCATTGCAGTGATGTGTTACCGTCACACTTTTGTTATACATTTTAAAATAAAATACAGATTGCAGATATTGTTAATGTGACAGTATCTTGACAGTGCAAAAACAGTGCATAAACCAGATGGCCAACACTTGCATTGATGTATGTTCATAAAGGTATTTTATGACCATAATCAATGTGCTATGTGTTTTGCCAGCTGATAAGCACAGGTGATGAGTGTGTGTTCTATCTGTGTGGAGAATGAACAAAGGAAACAAGAAACAATTAAACTTTTTAATTGTTAAATAAAAAATATATACTTTTCCACCAGGTAAAAAGTCAAGAGGCTCATCCATTTTCATGGTCCAAGTAATTTGTGCTCTCTCTTGTAAGATGGCAGGGGTTCATTCCTGTGAAAAGATTAAACCTAGGCCTATGGAAGTCAAAAGAGAAGATTTTAATTGGCTTCAGGTAACTTTGAAACAGCTCCACAGAGAAAATTATTTTAAAGTGTTTGCCATATATAGAGATGAAAGAAACCTAAATGCATAGATAAAAAATGTACCTTAAGCTTGGTCTGGTACTTTACTAGTGACTGCTGATTTTGTAACAGAACTCCTTCCTCTCTTTGGGCAGGAATGCATCTTCAAACACCCCTAACTCAGACCACAGGAGCCTGAAATAACCAGAAAGAGCTCAGTGCAGGGGGTTTTCAGACAGTCCCTGTACAACAAGGAACAGTTCAGTGGAAAAAGTACAAGTTCTGCTCCCATGGCTGATGTTCCCAGTTAATAAAGCTGTTAGGAGCCTCTCTCTTACCCATCACTTGAAGTCTAGAAATTTTATATGATAAACTACACATACACAAGGTCACCTGCCACAGCTCCTTGGGCTGTTTTAAAGGAAAAGAGAAACACATTATTTATGAGCTCTGGCTATAGGGAGAGTTAAGCAGTTTCCCTTAGGTTGACTCAGCAGAGAATCCGATGCTGGGTCATCCTCACTGAGTGACTCCTGGGAGCATTTACAATCAGAAGGGTTTGTAACACCAAAGCTCAGCAGGACACATCTTAAACCATCACCTGTCTCCATGAAGGATGTCGTATTTCATCACTGGGACTCCAACTAAACCTGAGCTTCATGATTTTTTAAAAACGCATGAGGTCAAGAAATCTATGTTCACATTTTATGTTGCCTGAAATTTTTTGGATCAAAATCAAACCATTTCCTCTGGGTTTATTTTTATAGTTTTGTTTTGTTTTTTTCTGTGGTAGATATTTTGTGTTTCCTTTCCATACTTGTTGGTTTACACCACTTGCCTATTCCAGTCTGCCCAGACAGAGAAGGGGGGAACCCCATCTGCTCCTGTCCGTGCCAACCTTGTTCTCAATTTTGCCAATTTTCCTTCATGTGTTTTAGGCAGGATGGCTTAGCCATTTGCAGTACCTTGTACTTACCTTTTTCTTTATTCGGCACCTTTTCCTTTATTTGGCACCTTTTTGATCATGTGGGTCTCTTCAAGTTTTACACCTTCAGTCATCCCATTGTTCAGATGCTGTGACAGCGTTACAAAAAGTCGGGTGTTGTTGGTGTGCTGTTGGTTAGACGATTTTAGTGTGTTTATAATTGGGTTCAAGGCCAGCTAACTTTTTTTTCACCTGATTAATGCATTTTTAGTTTGAAATTGTCACAATCCTCTGCTTTGGCTGCACCAGTCTTGTCTGTTTACAGCAAATAAAATTTGGGAATTCGAAGGCAAACCTCCTCCAGAGAGGTATTCCTCCAGTTTGGACATCCTCTTCTTCGTGTGACTAATGAAGTTAATGATGCAGATTTACTTAATCTGTAACTGCTGCATCAGAATAACAATCAGGAGACATGGATTTTGCTCCTCTCTCTACCACAATCAGTTTGTATGACATTGAGCAAATAATTCTGTTTTCTGCCCTTTCAGTTTTTTTCTCTACCAAAAAAAAAAAAAAAAGAAAAGAAAAGAAAAAAGTTTGTTTTTTCAGTAACAACCATGAAATTAATGCATTGGAAATAATGTGTGAAAACTAAATATGGCCAACCATTCTGAGGTTTATTTGAATTGATTGTCTTTCCTTCGTAATCCAGTGTGAAAAAAGATCTGCAGAATGAAACAGAAAAAAGATTAAGATTTGGCATTGTGGGACAATTTTACTTCCAGTGTTGCCTTTCCTGTTTTCTTACAGATTGGAAGAGGGGGAAATAAGCTTCTTTTGTGTCCTGTAATTTTTCATTTAAACCTAATTGCTACATTATTCCACGTTGGCTTAAAATTTTGGACTAAAAATATCCTTTTATTGTCATTTTAGCAAGAGATAAAATAAAAAAGAAACTGGAAGACAAACATATTTAAACTAAAAATTTATTTATTTATTTATTTGTTTGGTTGGTTGGTTATTTATTGAAATAAGGAGCTTAAGAGAACTAAGGCCTATGTTATAATTTTACCTAATTATGTTTATCTTTCACTAGCTTCTAAATGATGCCCTATATTTCAAATTTCAGTGCTTGTGGTAGATTTAGGAATCCATAAATATAATTTTTTGGCTGACATCGTGTAAAAGACTCACAATAAATCAGAATTAAAAGCATGGCTCTGATGAATGTCCATGTAGTAAAGAGATCTTTGGGGGGAAATAGGGGTGTTTCTGTGGGTAAATAATTTTTTATGGTATCTCTTAGCAGAGTGGAGGAAATTCACATCAGCCTGGCCTAGTGGGAGGGGTCTCTGCCCAGGGCAGGGGGTTTGGAATGAGGAGGTCTTTAAGGCACCTTCCAACCCAATCCATTCTAAGATTCTTTGTTACAGATAGCAAAGGTTTGAAGAAGCTTCAAAATTGAAGAAAAAGCCAACTGAAGAGCTGAACAAACAGGACCGTACATTAAGGAGCTGAAAAAGATGCATTGAATGGCATGGCTGAGTTGCCTGTACAAATATACAATAATTCAAATTAAAGTCACAAGATCCAGTGATATTTTTAAAAAATCCACCAAAGAATGGAGCCTTCCTGCTCTATCCCTCTCTTGGGACATCCATGGGAAGGGTTTGACTGCTTGAGGCACAGAATTTATCGTGGCTCCAATCAATGCTGGTTTGGGGGAAGTGTCCCTTGTAGCCTTTCCTGTCTGCACCGTGCTTTGGACACGACAAACGCTGGGTACCATCTGCCCTGACTGGCTGTAGTTTGCTCTGTTTAGGTCCCAGGCCATCATTCCTCAGGATTCCCTGAATTCAGCTGAGTCGATGAGGATGTCAATGAAAGCAGATCTCTCAGGTAGATACGGTAAATACGAGCTCTTGGAAGCGTGTGAAGAGCAGCCACAAAATTTTGAGCTCCTCCACTGACCTGACAGGTGATCTTGAATAAATCCGTCACCCTGTGACTGTTCCCTGCTTTAGTTTCAATATTTTCTTATTCATACAGAAATACCATTCATTTTGAGTGTACGGGATAAATTTCTTACATTGTTAACAACTTTTCTGAAAACATGTCAGTCTTGGTGATTAGATTATAGACAGCAAATGAATACGTTCTTTTTTTAGCTCCAGAGCCATCACAATTAAATGGGTATTGTCATTACATACAAATGACCAAAATAAACGTGTAGTGACCATCTGGAAAGCTCATTTCACAATCTGAATTTTCAGTGGTGGAAAATCTCAACCCGTATTTCTGCTCCATATTTCTTACCTCAGATAAGCATGAGATGGCCTTTCACTGCTAATAAATTTCATTTTGTCTTTAAATTGTGTTTCTCCACTATGAGAGGTTATAAGAATACCTTCAGAGAAAGAACAAGATTCTGAAAGAAAGGATACACTCATAGTCTGCTTTATTAAGGAAAACCCATTTATTTTTACCAGTCCATGTAAGTTGAAGGGAAAAGTAAATGAGCAAAAAAACCCATGCAAGATGTGTGCTGCTGTCTATAGATTACCTGAAAGAATGGTTCTGTGAAATGTGACTGTCATTCTGTCATTTGCCACAGTCCTTAAGTCTTTTAGGTCAAGTAATGACTTAATTATATGAACTTGTGCTCAGATTTCACACAGTAGCGCTGTATTTTTAAATGGGCCCGAGGTACCTTTGAGATGACACCATAGAGGAGGTGTACACTTCTCTAGACTTTTTTGATTCTTAATAATATTGTTTGAATTTTAAAAATATTTTTTTATTTCTAAATCAAATATCATCTGTGAGAATACCTGTTTTAATCTCTCAATGCTTTTATTTTTTATATCCACGTGCTTTTTTATAGTAGACCATGTAACAAATTGGTACAAAGTAACTGAAATCTGATTTTTCACCTCTGAAAAGCCAGAATATGCACACATAGTGGTTTTTTTCAAGATGGAATCTGACATAATAAATGAGAATTTTTCATGCTGTAATCTATTTACTTGCTGTGAACAGTAATGTTCTCACAAACTTACTTAAAAAGTTTCTTACAAATGATGCTCTCATCCTTACAGACCTTGATGCAAGAATTAAAATATCTACTAGACAAGGTTTCCGATGAGAAATTCCTTTCCTGACTGTATTCTAAACTTTGGGAAGATTCCATGCAAGAAAGAAAATACCTGTCGTGTTTCTGAATTTGCAGAAATGGTGTTTGTCTGCTAAAAAAAACTTTTCTGGAGATGGAGACTGACTGCAGAAGAGTTCGGGGGAGACCAGGGTGATCACAGTTGTTGTTACCACATATTGTCAGTTCTGCTCTGAATAACTCAGGAGTGATTTTATATTAACGCGTGGTGGCAGTCTCACTGACTTCAGTGTGCTCAGACTCTCTCCCTCTGGGAACAAAGGGGTAAAAAGGATAACCTGGGGAAAGGTTTCCCAAAGAAGTTCAGTGAGCTTTAATTAGTTTCCTGATTAAAATTTAAAATCTTCCAGTGGATATGTCAAACTTACCTGCTTCCTCATCAAGCCTGTGAACGTGAGACACATCCACAGACATGTTACAGAAACCTCCCAGATGCCCAGCTCCTCCAGAAATTTACACATATCAAGCTGTTGGGTGTCCTCCACGCTGTAATTGACTTGGCCAAAGGTAAAATCAGGAATTATAGCCTCCTTTGAGCTTTTCAGCGTTTCCACTTCCAGCTGATACATACAAAAAGTTGAAAATCTCTGAGGTGCAGCAGGGAAACATAAGTCATCCTGAGTTAGCTGATCTTCTCCTAAAGTACACAAGTGCTGACCGTGCAGGAATCCCATTCTTCTTTGGTAATAAATTCTACTTCTCCAAAAGCCAGAGAAGAAAAATGCAGTAAGGAACATAAACTAGAACCTAAATTGTGAAATACATTTCTTTCTTTCAGTGCTTCATGTGTTCAGCACTAGATAGTGAACTGTAGCTTATGTTGGTCAGCTTCAATGTATTAATATTACTGGATGTTTATTAAATTATTAAATTATTACATTATATCTTGGGTTATAAATGACTAGCAATCAAATGCGTGAGAGCAATCCAGAGGGGAAATGGAATGTGTCTTTCTCAATACCCTTGATGCAGCGGCAGACAAGACAATTTGGGGAGAGAAAAACTTTGTCTTTAATTTTCTGTGCTGTAGTAATATTGGACACAGCTGCCTGCAGCTTCTTCATGTAGGGCTGGTGCTGCCTCTGCAGAGACCAAACACGTTCTGGGGTTGGTTCCAGGCACTTTTGAGACAACAGAGGCTCCTGAGGTTGAGTCTTTGAACGAACACCTCCAATAAAGATGAAACAGATTAGAACCTGCGTTACACAGCACAGCTCATTTTATGGGGAAGGAGTTTAAAATCACAGCTGTTAACCAATCATTCTTCGATGCTGAATTGATTAGAAACTTGATTAAAAGCTGCTTGCTGAGTAGAGAGGCACTGCAGCACCCGTGGAAGATGGATTCCAGAACTGACACACTGATCTGCACAAACCCTGCATGGGTGTGGGCTGGGCAGGATGGCACCAAGCTGCTCTGCTTGGGGCTTGGCTGACTTCGATTTTCACAAATACTCAGAACCATCTCAGAGGCTGTGAAATGCCTTTCTGCAAGCTTGGCTAATGGAACTCTGTCCCCCTCTTCAGTTGAATTGAGATTAATACTTTCTACTGCAGGTAATCACTTGCAGAGTGTATCCTACTTCCATTTTTAGCAGGAACAAATAGCATTGAATAATTCTAATTTTAGTGTGAAATATTCCTGTTGTGAACTATCCTGACAGCCACAGCAACTGAGGCAGAACCGCTGTTCTCTTTTTTTAGACTTGAGGATTCAAGAGGATTCTTGAGAATTGAAGGACAGGCAGCTGAGAGATACTCAAAAATCATTTATTGGTGAGTGTATAAACCCACGCTTGCACCACTGAAAGGAGATGTGGAGGTTTTTCATTTGCTAAGGTGTAATTTATACATTAGTATTAACTTTGAATGAATGCACTTTGAATAAAAGCTGCCCAATATATACAGATTATATTCCGGAAGTCAACTACTATTTAAATTACCTCCAATGTCTTATAATAAAAGCCAATGCTATTCATCCATCCATCCCTTCCTATTTTCTTTAAATACTTCCTTGTGCCCTGCAGCCCAACAAGCTTAGCTGAAAGAGGGGACTAAAACAAAAATCCCACGTCCAAATGCTTGCTGAAGGCTTGGTGCACAGAACATTGGGGCCAGTTTATGCAAAAATTGAGTTTATACCCAGTAAATAAAAAAAAAAAAATCTGACGAGTTTACCTAAAGCCAAGTAATTACTCAATTCATGATAACAATTCTTGGAATTGTAATTAGCAAATATTTATTTTTGATCGTTTCCCGGAAAGTTATGACGTGGTTTTCCATTTTTACCTGATGACAAAAGGTGATGACAAATCTGAACAGGGATCAATAGGTGAAAAACACTCATAATCGCTAAAAATAGAATGAATTCATTTTCCATGGAAGAGCTGTGCTGCTGGGGACTTCTCGCTGACAGTGACAGAGGTAGAGTGGTCTCGTGTTGGCCACACTCTATTTTTTCAATGTTTAAAGAGAAATTTTATTCATAAAGCAGTAATTGCTTTTTGTGCCATTGTCAGGAACAATGGATTTCTTCAAGAACCCAGTGAGAAGATTGGTACAGGTGTTATGAATGGCACCTCCAGGCTCATCTGAGCCTGAATGCGTTGACACTGCTGACAACTCTGCCCCTCCTCTGACAGAACGAGTCCCACAATTCCAGGAGAAATTCATTCATTTCCTCTTTTATCTCTCTCTGTCCTGTCATCGCTTCTTCCCGAGTCCAAGGGGAAAGGTTTTCACTGGCAGGTGAGAGCATCTTATTTAAACTCATCTCTGGCTGTCATAGCTGCTGCTCAAGGATCCTCCTGCAGCAGCCTTGAGTCCTCATGGCTTTTCCTTAACACCCTTTATTGCACTCAGAGCCACTCCTGAGTTATTCTGCAACCTGCATCACTTATGTGCATCTTACCACTTCCTCACATGAAATTTATATTCCTGCCATGCCTTCTGAGTCTTCCCTGGCACTGCAGACAAGTAGGTCCCTTTGTTCAGCTTGTCCTGAGTTTCGTGGAAGCACCGTCAGCAGCTTGAGCTTTCTGGGCTGAAAAAGTCACTTCCGCCCTGCTCTGTATCAGATTTTCTGGGTTCATCTCAAACATAAAATAAACTCTGCTAACCACAAGGTCCTGTATCCTGTGTCAGTTGCCTAGAAATTGGGAATTTTAGCTGATGGTTATAATATCATAGGCCATCATTTCCTTATCAGTCCCAAACTGGTTTCTATATCTTCAGCTTCATTAGCAAGTTGTGTGAGGTGGTGTTAGAAATTTTATTGTTAGCAAAATAGAACATCTTAATTCTTAATGTCTGCATGTCTTATTCACCTTTCCATCAGCTAGCCAAGGATACTACAAGTTTTTCTTACAAATCGCAGCAAACACACAGTCAAATTTCTTAAACTTTTTCACACTTGATGTTAAAAGATCTCCACAGAATCGGGTGGGATTATAACCCCATCCCAGTGCTGAACAAAGTAAAATAATACCTCAGGTTTTATCACCTCCAAATTAATTGGTTGGCATTTGAAAACGCATCCAAAGTTTCAGGTGTCTTACATGTTTTCTTGCCTGTCTCAGAGAACAAAACTGCTAATTCTTGCTAGAAACATCTTCTCTTTCCTTTCTGTGTGAAGGAAGCAGAGTACCCTTGTGGAAATGGGCACCTGGAAGGGAACAGTCACAATCTCACACTAAATGTTGGAAATTATACAGAAGCCTGGCAAAACACCCTCACTTATTCCTTTAATCAATAATAAACTCAAACCCCAAGAGCACTTCTTCAAGAACTTTCAATCCACTTCCCGGATATCATTTCACTTTTGCTGCAGAAATGGAAAAGTTGTTTTCCTGTTCCCTCTGCAGTTGCTGGAGATATTTCAGGTGATCACATGTGAACACTCAGACACCATCCTTAGCTCAGGTATGTGAAACAGCACTAACACAGTCCCTGGCATGACATCAAAAGATTCAAGGAAATGCAGGGTGAAAGTAAAACGTGGTGAGTGTAAAACAGAGACAAAGGAAGTCGCAGAAGCACCAGTAATTAAATCATGGGTCCTCAAATAACTCTCATAGCCAATTATTTTCATGTCTCAAATATCACTGTGCAAACTTGGGTGCAAAAGTCTGCATTGAGTTCTTGCTGAATAAATCATTAAAAGGATCAGAACCTCTGCACAAGAAACAAAACTAATTTCTCAAGAAAATAGCTGTGTTGAAAGCCTTGTGTTTTCATAAATATTTATTTTTCACTCCTCAGTGAGCACAGTATTCAAATGTGAGGGATTCAGAAGATAAGTAAATAGATAGATTTGAATATTCTGATCCATGTGGGGATTCCACCTCCCCCAATTTAGTCGGCGTTTTATAAGCACCTTCATAACAGGCTGCTGACAGCAGTTAACAATTAATTGAATCACAGAAACAACCACAAAAGATGCTCAGTGTGACACTCACTCCAAGCAGGGATTTATGAATCTCTTTACTTGAGTTTTGGGGATTCAGTGTCTTCATCTAACAAATACTCATTTTCTTGTTTTACACTCTTCATCATCCAAGTTTGCCCTGCTCTGTTCCAAGGAAAAACTAACTGCAGCCAAACTATTTTAATGATTTTATTGCCCTGACGATGGACATTTCTCATTTCTCTGGGAACACAGACACATAACTAGATATAAGTTTATATTCCTACCCTGATTTCCAGTGCCGAAAATCTATATCAGTACAAAATTCATCATATTCACCTTAAAGTCTAATACATAAATGAAAATGAATGAAAAGTGAAACTTTTCTAGGTCCCAAAAAGAGCTGTGAAAGATTTGTTGGCCCCATATCCAAAGCAGGCTACTGAACAGAGTAAACCTGGACGGAGAAATACAATATGGACTTTTCTTTATTGAGCCTTTTATGAGGTGCTTTTATCTAGCAGACGCTTCTGTAGTTAATAATATGCTTTACTTCTGTCGGATTTTAAAGAGCCATAGTGCCAATGATTAGACCTCTTTTGACAAGTTAGGATTACAGACAGGTTCAAGTATATTTACCCTGAAATTCTGGCAGATTAATGTCCCTGTGGATTATGGAACTCTAAACAGTTTCAGCTCTGCACTGCTTCCCTCTTCACACACAAGATTCACTCTTCAAATGTATATTTAATCAGATGCATTTTAACTTTTATTTAAGAATCTGTATTTTACTGCAAGAAACCAGCTTGGAACTTGTAGAGCTAACGGCAGTTACAGATCTCTGGAAGTAAGGTCAGAGGATCTTGAACACCTGCCTTCTTTAGGAATAAGTCTAGAAAAAAACATTTATAACACTGAAAGTTGCAGTGGGAGAGTCTGTGTTTGCCTTTCCCAGATTCCTCATATCAGCTGTAAAAACTGAGCTGAACAGGGGCAGAAGTAGAGGGTCCTTTCATAGAGTCACAGAATGGTTTGGGTTTGAAGGGACCTTAAAGATAATCCCATTCCTAACCCCTCCGTGGTCAGGGAACCTTCCACTAGACCTGCTTGCTCAAGGCCTCCCCCAAACCTTTCCTTTTCCTATCAGCAGCTCTTGCAGGAATTTAGCAACATCAAACAAGCTGATGATGCCTGAGAGAGGGAGGCTCCCTAGAACAGAGGCCAGACAAGATGAAGAGAATAAAATGGGGATTTATTGAAGGGCCATCAATAGTGGCACCTCGGGCAGTCAGAGCCCTCTCTGGGAGAGGCCACACCCAAGATGGACCCCAGGTCATGAGTTTTTTACACTTTTATAAGTTTTTATCAATTTACATATCAGGGTTAATTCTCCAATTACAATTTCAGGTAATGATGTAATTTACCCCAAGTCTGTCCCCCCTTTTAGAGGCTCAGTTTCCATATTTTGGGGCCTGGAACAATGAGGTGTCCTTGAGTGCAGGCCTGGAGAGGATTTGTTGTGTCTGAGCAGGATGGGAGAACAGGAGTTAACAGACTATATGCAGTTTTAGAGTTGCACTAAAGCAGTAGGAGCCTGAAAAATATAAAAGCTGAATCTTAAGGCATCACTGACAGCACAGCTGATCACAGCTCTGCACCAGCCCTGGGGAAGAGAGAGCATGGCACTGAGAATCTGCAACATCCAAACCACCAGCAGCTAAGAGATACCGATAATGTTCTTTTTATTTGCTGTGCACTTCTATCCTATAGAAGCTGAATTAAGTATCATTTGAGTACCTGAACAAGAGGAACACATCCAGTGACAACAATCAGGGCTTGCCAACAAGCTGGTGGTTCAGAAGTAAGCCCCCGGCTGTAAGGCAGATCTGAGATCAAATCAGAAAAGCAGGCAAACAGGGCCAGATCAACCCAGAATCAAACATAACACACACCCAGGAGAGCTCAAACAAACCCTGGAACCAAGTGCTGAGCTTAAATTCCGTGCCTGGACAATGGGATGTGGATGTGTGGAGGTCCCAGCCGAGGCTGTGCAGGGCACTCAGAGCCTGCTGGTGCACTCAGAGCTCTGGCAGCACTGCCTAAAGACATCTGTGTGACAGATTTCAGCCTCAAGGCAGCACCAGTGAAACAAAACAGGCCTTTCAGGTTGTGTTATAGAACGTTATTTAGGTATCAGCACAGTGCCTCACCTTTCCTCTAGCTTTTCTAATAGCCACTGGTTTTTTAACAGACTCTACCCATTTCTGTGTTTGGCTTCTGGAATGATAGCCCAATTATCTGGGGAAAGACTGGAGCAGGATCCTAATCATGAAAAGATGGTTCTGAACTGTGAATGGTTTTGGGTGAAGCCATGAGGTTCATTAGTAAAGTTTTGCAACAGCTGCTCTGAGAATGGCTATGGCAGGAGATGTGTAGCAGCAGATCCCTGGCTGTGTGCAACAGTTGAATTCAAAGTGTTGCTCTTTCTAAAAGATTTCAAATTGTGCATTAGTGTGTGTAACTCTCTTGCTTTTTGCTTGCCTCTCTTTGCCTAAAATGGTGGTCCTTTCCTCAAGAGACCTTGGTGAATATTCCTAAATTAAAGGATTTTATTGCCTTGGAATTGGTTATCTTGCTTTGGTGGTCACTTAACATGTTGCTTCAGTGAATCTGTGGTCTGTGTATATCAGTGTAACACCTCTGAAATGACTCAATCTTACATGAACAACAGCAAAAACTCTTACCAGAATGGGCTTTGTCCTAAAACTTAGTGTCGTTGTGACTGACAGGTAGAATGAGGTGCTGGAAGAAATCTGATTTAAATGTTTTGGTACTTCCTGGGACATTGTGACTTAAATACAAACACCATTCAGAAGGGCTGTGGGAAAACATTTTGTATTGATTTAGCTGGGACCGCCATCAGCTGCTCTTATTTCTGATTCAGCACCACGGAGGAAATGCTCAGGAACCTCATTCAAATGTCTCATCTGGCCTGACTAAGTATTTCTGTTTCTGGACATTGACAAGGAAAATGGTGAGAAACAGAAAAGATGTGGGAAAAGTGGTGTTACTGGAAAGGTGGGTGACATCTGTCTTGTTTTTATCCCTGGGGAGACACAAACTGCTTTTATCACCTTTTACTGGCATTAGAAATGGCTCAGTGGAGATCCTTATCTCAAGATACTCATCTAAGGAACAGGATGAGCATCTTGTGTGCCTGATCTGAAAACCCCAGAAAGTGGAACTGGAGGGCAATCCCCTCGAAAGGTGAATCCAGCTCCATGTGGTTATCACTGTGCTGAATATCAGCGATATTTTCTTGGGGTGTATATTTAAACGGATTTAGTTGTATACAGTTCCCCTTTGAAGCTGTGTATTTCTCCTCTAAAAATAGAGTATCCATATGTTCTGATGATTTTTGCTGGTATGTGCTTATCTGATAAGAGCTTATCTGTAATGTTTGAGGCACAATCCTCAAAGCTTTTCAGGCCAGGACCTTGGGGGTTTGAAGAGAAATAGGATGATGTATTGCTTAGCTAGGAATTAAACCATGAACTTAACTGTGTATTTTTATTATTTTAAAAAAATTATCTAGGTGGTCCTTGCTGCTGCTTTTTTGCCTTCTGTCACACTCTCTCTCTCTGTGTCAAATCAACCTATTATTTTTATTAAATATAGAATTAAATAAATTTATTCTTTTAACTAGGTTCTCAGGGCAAATCCTGATCCACTGTGACAGTAGAAATCCATGTCAGTGGCAGGGGAAGCTTCAGTCCTACACGACTGGGATCCCATTAAAAGCAAGGATTTTGCTTTGGTGCTCTTTTGCAGTGGTGCTCTGAGGGATAAGGGATTTTCAGGAGTCCTCTACACAGGTGTATGAGCTCACTGAGTGTGGCAGGGAGAGCTATAACAGAATAAACCTGATTCTTTCTTTCTCGTATCCACGAGAGGCTTTACAGCTCTTGTTCACAGTTCCTGGGTGCACTTTGTGCTCTTGTAAGTGGGGATGGCTCAGTGCCAGGGTGGCAGTTCCACCATCTCCCTCTGCCTGGAGTGCTTCCCAGTGGGAAACCCTCTGGAGGAAGGCTGGGACTGGCTTTTCCCAGGCTGCAACCAGGTTGAAGGAGGAGGAGGTTTGTGGAGTGCAGAGGTGGGCACAGAACAGCAGGAGATACATAACCTATAGCACAGGAGAGGTCAGAAAAGGCTGAAAAAGGTGGAACCAGACCCTGTGCGGCAGAAAATATTTTTTCTGAGTGACCAGAGATGACTTTTATTGCAGTGCTGGATTCCACTGAAAAGAGGCTGGCCTGAGACCAAGCTTAAAGAAATGAAAGAAATTTGCACCTGCAAAGACACAGTGTGCAGGTGGAATTAATAATTTTTATTTCTGTTCTGCTGTTTCTTTAGCTTCTTCCACTTCAGAAAATCTTATTCTTGTTTTTTCTCTCAAATGATTTTTACCAAGTCTGCTCCTGATGGTTTTTACATACTTTTGAAGATGAAATGTTCCAGTCAGTCTTGCATCCAAGTCCTGGCTTCCTGGGATCCAACAGAATAGAATAAGGTAGTAAGTGCATAAGACAGAGTAGTAAAAGTCCTGGGAGGGGTAAACCTGGTCAAAAATGGGCTCAGCAATGTGTGTAGTGAGATTCACACAGCCTGGGAAATCAGGATCTGCGTCTCCTGCCATGGCTGAACTGGGTTGTTCGGGATGGGGTGGGCAAGGAACACAAAGGGCACAGTGTTACCCTCTGTTCCAGTTTGAGACAAACTTGGGAGGAAGCTTCCCAAAAGGATGTCTCCTCTAAAAGGCAGAATTTCAGCCCCTCCCCCAGCCACAGTTCAAAAGGAATTTTCTTGGAGGAAAATGAAAAAAACCCTGTTTATTTAACAAGCAAGGTGCACACAGGCATGGAAAAGAAAACGAATAATGCTAGATAATAAACCTTCTCTGCTGTGGAGAAAGATGGTGGATTTTAGAGTCCCTTCTTTCTCTGGTTTAGCTCCCCCTGAAGTCCGGGCTGGGCTGGAGGTGGCTCCGGCAGCTTCCAACAAGGGTCTCACTGAGTGCCTCCCCTGGAGGTTGTCTGATTTTCGGATGAGAAAAACCAAGCCAAGCAGAAGAAGAAGCAAAAGCTGCAGTCCCAGAGAAAACAAACCTTCTCCTTTCCTAGCTAACAGGGCTGCCACCTATTGAGGAATGTGAACTAACTCTACACACTAACACAGCGCCTGGAGGAGTTTAAAAACAAACCGTGCCGGAGTTCTCTGGCTGCTCTCCTTCCCAGCTTAAAGTTACAGGAGCCATTCCTGGGCATAGGCAGCCGATAGGGAAATACAGAGCATCAAATCACCCCCGGACATCCCCTTAGAGAAAGAGCAGCTCCGGGGTGTGGAGCTGCTCTGGGCAGCAGCCCAATGAGGAGCTTTGGGCAGGATTAGAGGAGAGGCCAGGCAGGGTAATTCTGTGCAGGGGGTGTTTCAGACACAGTCAGGGTGAAGCACTGGATGAAATCTGTGGGACTGGAGATTCTGTGCTGCCACTTACTGAGAGGGGAGCGTGGAGGGGTGCAAACAATTTAGGAGGTGTCTGAAAGGAATCAGAATTAGCTTTTTAACATGGTCTGGAATCATAGAACCATTAAGGGTGGAAAAGGCCTCCAAGCTTAAGTCCAGCCTTCAGGACTCAGGTGTAGGTGTCTGTGTGGTAAAGAGAGGTGATCCCTGGTGTCTGTGAGTTCATAGACTGGGAGGCAGTAAAAGCAGTATGATACCTCCATCTGGTCACAAAGGATTCATTTTTCTTCAGAAAGTTTCTTTCCCTGAACCTTTGTGCTAGATATGTATTACTTCTGCTATATTTTGTAGATATTCATTTGCCGTTGCTTATATTTCTTTAAACTGAAGTAAATAATACTGTAAGGGCTCATAAATGTGTTAAAGACAATTAATCTGCCCTTTGGAGTAAAATCAGTGGATCAAGATGATGAACTAATATATCTTGCCTACTTTTCCTGATTAGTTTTTTTAATATATATAACTGGAGAAACAAAATGGAACCACCAACATTCACTGCACCTTTGTGTCGTTACCCGATTCATGTTGCTTGTCTTTCCAAACCTTTAAAAAATAACTCAGTACAAACATATGGCCCTTGCACAAGGCCTCTTGAGACAGTGCAGAAGGCAGTAGCTCACTTTATTAATCTTTAAAAATCAGCAAATTAAATCCAGACTAGTAAAAGAGTTATGCAGATGTTCTTGCCAGGACAATGTAGTCCAGCTGATTAGTGGTGCAACCAAGGACACTAAAAGGCTTCTAAGAACTCAGCTTTCTACTGGCTGGGGATAAAATATCAACTTTTATATGCCACTAATCTTTAGTGTTAGAAAGTAATAATGCTCTCAGGAAATGCTCATGTGTGACCTTTTTCTCATAGTGCATTCATTCAACTACTGATACTTAAGTTATTAGCCTGAAATACCTTTAGGAAAATATCCTTGGGCTGAGCAGAATAGTCCTCCCAGGGAATCTTACATCTACATCTGCTGTACTAAATTCACGTTTCTGATGATTATCAGCCAAAGAAGCAGAATACAGATTATTGTTTTACCCAGAAAATGTCTTAGCCAGGACTCGTAGCAGCTATAGTTTACTTTTGTGCTCTGACCACACACTTTTCTTTAGTCTTGGAAAATGTAAGATAATGTGCATGTTCTCTCTCCCAGTGTTTAGCAACTGAAAGCATAATTCAGATATTTTGCTAATGGTATTTAATATCTGCAGAAGACTATGGGTCACTATTGGTATATTTTCCTAAAAGGAATAAAAATCATTCCCATTTCAACTTCTGCCCTCGGTGTTTGAATGTGAAACCTCACATAGCCATCAGCACAGCACTCCTTTCCAAAAATCAGTAAAATCTGTGGTAATTCTTCTGAATGTTCATTGTTTGAATGTTCATCTCTGTAGTCTTTGACCATGTCTAATGGTTAGTGTTGGAAACAAAACCTATCCTTACAATTCTTTACTAAAACTGTAAAGAAAGGAACAAGGTAGTCAGAGCTGTTACTGTACAGAGTACTCAGATCACCTTTCCAAAATATTTTGGTCTAAAAATATGAGAGAAGATGAGAGCTCCTTCTACAAAAGCATGATCTCACCATTTATGCTTGAGCGTCTTTGGGAAGGCTGGAGATGCAGTAACCTGCCTGAAAGCAGGTTTCCATAGTCTCCCTAATATCAAAGGAAAAAGAAAAGCTGGATAAGCATTTAGCCAAAGAGATCCAAGACTGGGAATCAGGGTATCTGAACAACTTTGAGCAAACAGACAAGATCCCTGAGGAGGGTGAAACACCCCACCTGAGTCTGTGAGAGATCAGAGCACAAATGAAAAGTGATGCAGTGGCTTGTAACCTTTCTATTTCTGTGTTTATTGTCTACTCATTTATGAGAATTTTCCATTTTGTCAATATATGGTGAACATCACTGGTGATGCAGATTCGAGTCTCAGGACACTGCAGAGTTTACAGTCTTCTCTATGACTTTGTTTGGGAAGTGAGTGGATCATAATTGAATGAGTCTGTTAATTCTCTCTGTCAGCATCCCAAGCATTAATATTCTACAATATTCCACGAGAGTGGCACAAAGTTCTCATCCACTTCTTCTGCTCAAGATGTTTTTTTTTTTATTGCAGCTGTTGTGCTTGCAGCACCAGCCATATCATTCATCCTCAATGCAGTTTGTCTTCCTGACTACAAAAACAGCTATATTTATCCTGCATTTTCATTTGTTTCAAAATTAGAGGGGATGGAAATCGACTCTAATCACACCATAAGATACGTGATAAAGTAAGATCCATAGATGTGCATTAGTTTGTGATGTTTCACTTTCACAAAGTGACATTTGAACATGCCAAAACTTAAATGCTGCCCAAATTAGGACAGCAATGCCACATCCTTAGAGGCTTCAGCAGAATATCATTGCTTAATCCAAATAAAAGTGCCAGAATTAATGTTATTCTTATGAAATGTGGTGTCAGGAGACTTACAGTAAAACCTAACTATTCCCTGACTCTTGTAGATGAAGTAAAAAAAAAAAAATCTTTATGGATGATGATTAAATGGAAGATGTGCTTTTGGATTCAAAACAGTGTAATGTTATAATGTTATGCTGGTCATTAAAGTGAACTGCTGTTTTCCTTTCATTTTTATGACAGAATGGAAGAGAAAAGCACTTGAAAAACACTGATCTTACAGGATGAAAGGGTATAGGATGATCCTTTGCAAGTGGCAATTTGCAGAAGTAAGTGCTGAGTTGATGCATGCACAGGGAGCGGGATTTATTTAATCTGATTTTAGACATCCAGCAGGAGATGTGTATGAGTAAGCTTGTAACTTCTGCAGCCAATGGAGGGAAAGAGGCCCTCCATGGAGAGAGTTTCAGGGTGTTCTTCTCTCCAGGAAATCCTCCCTGTGTTAGGGAGTGAGTGTACTTTCAGAGAATGTGCCTGCTGTGCACACAGGCACTCAGGCAGCCTGTGATGTGGGGCCTCCTCTGATCTGGCAGGCTGGTAGAACACAATCATGGAAAGATTTCAGTAAAAGAGACTTTTCCATGAAAGTCTAACAAAGTTAAATCAGTTTGCTCAGGGTGTTATCCAGTCAGATTCTGAAAATCTCCAGAGACAGAGATTCCACAACCCCTTGGGATGATTTAATCCTTAATCGTCATCACACCAAAGGCTCTTTTCCATTATGTCCAATCAGAATTTCCCTTTTTGCAGCTCTTCTGGTGCCTGAGTCTTTCGGTATTGGTCTCTCCTTAGCACAGTCTTTATCACATTTGTCCTGAGCTGCTTCCAGCACAGAAAGGCTGCCAGCAGCACAGGCCTGGTTTAAAGACATGTCCAGGCTTCTTGTTTGCTGCCATCCATCAGGATGCATTTTCTGCATCTGTTTCCCACTGGGCCTTTGGGAGTTTGGTAGTTTTCCTGTTTCCACCACTGGGAACTGTGAGTTCTTCCCTCTTCGTGTGTGTTGTCCCAAGTGGATATGCTGCTATGTGAGGCCTGGCTGTGATGTGCCAAACATGCCAGTGCATCTGGTTATTCTACACTGCAACGCAGCACAGCCCATTCCAGGAGCAGCATTGATCTGCTTTTATGTTCCAGACATTTGTTTCGGAGCTGTTCAAACCTCTATCAGTTGATGAGCAGATGCAGACTACAGAAAAGGTGTGTATGCACATGCCTTGGATGTGAATTTTCCTTCTGTGTATAGAATCCCTTTCTAAAGTTGTTACTCAGTAGACCTGATAATTTGGTACTCTTGGTTTATTATTAAAATATTGTTGATCTAATGGACAGCCCTCAAATTCACTGGGAGTTGTGTTCAGATCTGTGGCTAAATCCTTGATTTCTCGTTGCAGTAGCTGATCTTTACCTTTGATCACCCCAGATAAATTTCCACCTCCTTACCCAGGACAGTGGCATTTCTCTGATGGCCTTAATGAAAATGTGCTTGTATTGGCCTGAGTGGCTGAAGCAGCTGTTTACTTTTGTATTTAAAATCCTTGTATGGTTACTCTAGGAATCTGAATTTCCTCCTGATGGTAGATTGAAACTTCCTGTTTTGTGAAATTGTTATTATTCTCATGACCGGAAGCACAAAAAAAATCACTTAGGAGGCCTGACATTGGCATTGAAGCAGTTCAGAGCTTTGGAAATATTTTCACATCCTTGAGTTTTACAGAACCTGGGAAAAGATTAATTGACAGTAAGCCTGAAGAATATTCAGATAGATGGATATTTGTCCTAGTCAATGGAAGACTTGTGAAGATCGAATGTCTCTATTATATACACTCCATTTTCCCTAAATATGTGGTTGCTGACTCCATCTGTATTTCCCCCTATGTTTTTCTAACCTTTATTATTCTGAACTAGTGATCTGAATAAAAGAAAGTGAAAAAACTGTTACACACTTGATTATAATTCAGTGGTGGTGATTTGGCCCTTAAAATGGTACTGAAAGTTTACAAATGACATTTCCTGTTTGAGATGAGCACCAGCTGTATAGCTTGGACATGGATTTCGAGCCACAAAGATGTTCAAATCTGTGGGTTTAGTTTTCTTGTCTATCATCACTCTATATTTAGAGATGTATTTTAGAGATGCCTCTCTGAAGCATGTTTTCTCTTTTGTAAATTGCATCCTATTTCTGTCTCCCTACACCCCCCTCATTCTGTACAATTAACTGTATTTTAATCTGGCTGTGTGATGCATTCTGTTCCGAACAGGGACCATCGTTTGTTATAGATATTTTCTGCAATGTCTGTAAATTAGATAATTATTCTCACCCAGCTTTCCAAAAGGAGTCAAGTCGGCTTCTGCTCAGCAGTGTATGCATTCTGAGGAATTCAGCACTGTCCAAATAATTATCTCTCTTTAGAGTTCTGAGGCAGTAGAACAATAGCTAAAAGCAACAGTAAACTTCTTTTCCCAGAAAAGCAATTCCTAAAGATTATGAATCTAAAATCTGATCTGGTTTTCCTGCTGAGTCTCACACAATATGTAGGCTCTGGCTCCAAGAACGGAGATTGGTAATCCAGGCTCTCACATCCATGAAAAATTTTGGAGTGATGTATGGAGACCTGGCACTCCTAAACTCTTGGTAATCAGAACAATAATCTCTGCTTTTTGAACTGAATTGTTGCTGGAAATCCCATACTCTGAATAAGAAGACGTCTTTCATAACCAGCAGTTATTTCTAAATTTGGTGTTACATTTTAGTGCAGGGTCAATCATCTGTTTCCTGGTTTGTGCTTCTGTTTCAGCATCTCCATGCATAATTCTACCTCATTGTCTTTTTAACTGAATCCCTCATAAAAATTCACCCATGCAATTCCTTTTTTTTTTTTTTCCTGTCAGGAAAGATTTTCTGTGTGCTTTTCATTTATTTGTTCCATCTTTATTTCTTTCTCTTTCTAACAGTATAACCTTTACAATAATTTCAGTGTAGGGTAGGGACTCTGTGGCTCTCAGTTTGACCCGGACTTCAGATTTCATTTCCACTGCTTGTGGTTACAAAAGGTTCACCACAGCAAAGAATTCCATGCCTTTGTAACATCTCACTGAATTAAAAATATCAGAGTCTGCTGTGACACAGACATGGTTATTTAGAAATAGAACTGCGTTCTGGAAGTATCCATTAATTTCTTATGCACTCTTCCTTACCGTGCTGGTCTCAGTCGGGCAGTGATGTCTTGGCAAGAAACCTGACCTTATCTTGTTCATTAGAGATCTGTTCAACAAGAGAATGGTTCAGAAATTAATGCCAAAATTTCTGATTGACCACTGTTTTCAAGCTTTTGAAAAATCAAAGCAATAGGATTTTCTGACTCTAAGAAACCAAATCCCAGGAAAAAACTTCACTGCAGTAGAAAGATGGGTATAATCGGGCAAACCTGCATTTCTGGAAGAATTTATGAAAAAATGTTGTGGTGGAGGGGCTAAGCCAGTAAGGCTGCTGTGTTCCAAACTGACAGAGATGTCTGCACTTGAAAGAAAACAAAACTCAACTCTTCTCTTGCCTTGCTATTACACAGTTCAGAGCTGGTAGCTGAAGGGAAACAAGTATTCACCTCAGATGAGAAAGACATATTTCCATGCTTATGCATGGTAATATTAACCTTATTTTTCAGCAAACATTAAAGAGAATATGCCAGAATAATGCATAAAAACCACATTCACAAGATGCTTTCAGTCACATCTGTTGTAAAAAGCTGCCTTAGGCACAACATGGAGGTGCAATATTTTTGCTATTTTTCTGAACTCTGACTGGATTGGAAGGCTCTGCTTTGAATATGAGAATAAGGTATAGTATGAAGATTTAAAATTGGTCCAAGTTAATCAGGAGCGTTATAAATCAGAAGGCTTTTAAGGAAATGTGCTTAGCTTGCATAAACATTTATGCTGCTAAGGGAGGGAACGTGATACCAACCACAGCTGTTTGACCAGCTTGGGGCTGCAGAGCTTGGTTTGACTCTCAATTTCCTCGTGGTTTTTAGCATGAAACTGTTATCCCTAAAGCATGGCACTGTCATGTTCCTTGCCATGAGTCATGTTAGAACTTGGTGGGTAGTTTAAATAGGGGCTGATTTATTGGGAAATGTTGATAGGAATCCACTGAAAAGTCCAGAAAAGCTTTTGAGCTGTCTAATGAGTGTTAGTCTGCTTCTGGTACAGGAGCTTCCTTCACACCGGGGCTGACCAGACTGGGGACACTCGATGGTCCAGTTACAAAGGCCCTTCCTGACCTTGATCTTTTGGGAAAATATGAGAAAGTAACAAACCTTGACAACCCTCGATCGTTCTGCCAAATTATTCTCCCTCTCATATTAAATGCCACCTATTGTTTGCTACTTCACAGGTGATTTAAATGAACATGATTGCATGGAAGGCTTTGCAAAGTCTTTTTTTAGCCTGGAAGGACGTGATGCTACTTATGAGTCAAAGGAGGCTCCGTTAATTGTCAGCGAGCCTGTGATTTATTTGGCAGGATTACTGGATTTTACTGATTTATCTGTTTATTTTGTTGCTGTCATACAGTGCCCTTTCGTTAGTGATGGACTAATACATTCTGTTTTGTTTGCTTGCTTTTTCCTCATTAGCACACAGCTCCAGACACCCTTAATTTGCTTGAGCCATATGCTTTCCAGAGCTTTGGCCATTCATCTGCAATGAGAGCTGTGAATCTCAGTGTGCTGGGCACGGCTTACCTTGTGCTGTCCCAGGTGGATCGACTGTAATGGAGACATTTTCTTTTTTCCTTCTTATTTCACCAATAATACCATTAATTCCTGGGTATATGTTCCTGCTGCAAGTCTACCAACAGCTGAGGCAGAAGGTGCTTGCCAGCCATGTGGGAGTGAGGAAGCCTGTGAATTATTTTAACTCTTTATTGATCACTTTGGATTTTATGACAGCAGGTTTTCTCTGTGTGTTTTTAAAGCAGGCAAGCAAAACCCCCAGCTCTTCCAAAATTAAATGCACTGAAAATAGGAAGCTACAGATCCTTCTGGAAAAGCCTGGTGGATTTAGTAAGGATATTACAATAGACTTTTACAGATCTGTACGTAAATTTCAGAAATGGAAATACCAAGTTCCATAGAAATGATTGTAAAAACCCTATAGAAAATGAGAGTCTTTCAAAAATTGCTTTTTTAACCATCCTAAAAATGGTTTAAAAGAGAATATTGTTCTCTGTTAAACTCTTTAAGAAGGCTCTGAGAGTCTCTAATTTTCTGTTCAGATTCCAAGAGGTGATCCCAGCTCTGCAGTCTTCCTCACATGATTGGATTCATTGACAGCAGTGGATTGGTTCCAAAAATGCAAAACCTATGCAGTACATCATGAGACATTATAGGAAGGTTATCTAATATAAATTATTTTCCTACTTTATAGTGCGAATCATCCCTAGTGCAGATTCTTACATTCCTGGGGCAGAATCTGCAGATGGGTTTGGTGGCTGGTTGCCACGGTAGCCTGTCCATCTGAGATCGTGTCCAGGATCACGGACACGGTTTTAGAGCTGACCAAATTACTCCACCAGTGGAACAAAGCAGAGTCCCAGGAAGAATTGAGCCACCCTGAGAACACCTCCACACACCCCCTTGTGCTCTGAATTGCTGGTTGTATCCATCCTTGTAGATCCCCCATGCAGGTGTGAGTGATTGTTGGTCTAGGGCTGCTCTCATGCTGGGAGGGGAGGGCAGGCACAGCCGTAATTATTCCTGTTCACCATGATAAAAAGCCTGGATGGTCCTGGCTATTCAGGATCTACACTAAAAGCACAAACTACACAGAAAGAAAAGCAGAGACTGTGCAAGTCCCAATTTATGGACCTCCCTGCTACTGACTATGCAGTGAAGTTCACCACTGGCATTTTACTTTAGGGTTCTCAAGGAACAGTTAAATGAAGACCTTTGATGTGATTTTCATTTTAACCCATGCTTAATTTAGAATCTGAATGATATACAGGGGTGATCTCATTTGCTCAACTTGTGCCAAGCACCTCAGAAGATTGCATTTCCTGGGACCAAGGCCTTCAGGCTTTCTTGTTCACATGTTGTTCGTGAAGATGTTTTTTATTCATCCTCAAACTCAGACCTGAGTCCTTTGTGCTTCAGGCCTGTGTAGCAGTGAGTTTCACTTCTTTTGGAGAGCAGCTTATCACAGAGACAGGACCTGTGTTTTCCTGCCCGTCAGATGCCTGGGCTGTAATACAATACACTGCACACGAGATTCTACAGCGCTTCTGTACCAAGCCTGTCTCCGCTTGCTTTCTAGTGCCTGTCAAAATAGCACTCCTGCAAGCCTTCTGTTTTACAGAGGGTAAAAAAACCCCTAGAACAGCAGTAACCAGCAATCTCTGTATTCCAGCAAAAAGAAGAGAAATGGCTTGGAGATTACAACGTAATTTCAGGTGCTGAAAATGAAATTGGCTTCATGGAGGAAGAAAGGGAGGGGGGGGAAAGGAAAAGAAAAAGAACTGCTGCTGAAATGTTTTCTATCTGTCTCTTTCGGCTTTAAATACTTCTCCCTGTTCTGGCCTGATTGCTTTTAAGGGGAAGTATACGTTTAACACTGAAATAGTGAAAGCATAACTTGTCTGCCTGAAATCAGCTGCATTTTAAAGGGGGATATCAGCTTTCCTCCCCCTTATCTTCATGTCCCCATAAATGCTTTTGAACCCCAGGATAAATCAGAGGGAAGAAATTAGACACTAGAGAGAGATTTACCTTAATGGTGATTCTAATGGTGGGAACAGGTGTTAAACAAAAGTATTTTGAAAGATTACTAAAGAATGGGCACACTTTGACAAGCAATCAAGTTGATATTCTGACCACCTTTATTGATCCTGTGTATGTGTTTAGGCTGCCCCAATTGTGAAGGAAAACATTAATTTAGGGCACTTTAGCAAACAGACACAGATTTTTTATTTATTTTTTTCTTTTTCATTTTGGGGCTGTATTCATTATCAAGGGATACATAAAGTGATGAAGGAATTTCACAATTCCTAGGAAGGGTCAGTTGAACTGGCACTGTGCTTGGCCATGGGATCAAACATGCATCACTGCTGCTGTGAAGAAAATGAACTCTGTCCCACCCCACACCAGCAGAATCTGAGAGTCATCAGACAATAAATAGCTGATTCTCTTCCTCCTCCTACCCAGTGGGGATATTTGGGATCTGGTATTTAAAAAGCCTGAACTTTACCCAAACTGTCACATTCCATGCTCCATGTTTATATTTTGAACCAAATTAAACTGTGCTGTGAACAACTGTTCTGTAGACCATCTAAACTGATTTATTGTTTCAAATAACAAAAGGTAAAATATTTGAAGATTCTGTCCTGGTTTCAGCTGGGATGCAGTTCATTTTCTTCTCAATAGCCGCTGCATTTTGGGTTTAGGATGAGTTTATTGTTGATAACACAGTGATGTCTCATTTGTTGCTGGGGAGTGTTTACTCTAAATCAGAGCGGTGATCATCCTGCTGATGATTAGAGGAATGGAGCACCTCTCCTAAGAGGAAAGGCTCGGAGAATTGGGATTATTCAGCCTGGAGAACCCTCCAGGTCAAATTTATTGCAGCCTTTCAGTACTTAAAGGAGGTCTGTAGGGGAAGGAGAGATTTTTTACAAGGGTGTGTATTGATAGTCCAAAGGGGAATGGCTTCAAACTGACAGAGGGCAGGGTTAGATTTAGAAATTCCTCCCTGGGAGGGTAGGGAGACCCTGGCACAGGGGACCCAGAGAAGCTGTGGCTGCCCCTGGATCCCTGGAAGTGTCCAAGGCCAGGTTGGATGGGGCTTGGAGCAGCCTGGGACAGTGGGAGGTGTCCCTGCCCATGGCAGGGGGTGGAATGGGATGACATTTAAGGTCCCTTGCAACCCAAACCCTTCTGTGATTCTCTTTCCATGTTCCTGCTCATTGCAAGGGGGCTGATGTTCTTTAAAAGGTCCCTCCCAACCCAAACTATTCTACCATTCTGTTAAAAAGGTTTACTTTATTTAAATTATTAATAATTAATTCTTCACATTCTCAATTATTAAAGTATTTCTAATTTTAATCCACAAGTTTTACCTGTTTTTGATTCTTTTCCCCATCCCACCAGGCCAGGGGATTGAGGGAATGAGCAAGGGATTGTGTGGTACTTAGTTGCCAGCTGGAGTTTAACCACATCAGACTGTCAAACTGACATTAATAAAATCTGTTTAGTTGAAGAGAAAAAAAAAATTGAAAGCTTTAGTATTTAAAAGCAGTGAAAGCATTTTAAGTATATTTCTCTTCTTTTTTCATGGTCTTAACAGTCAAAATATTTTGAATTGTGGTTGTTAACAAGAAAGTCTCCAGTCACCAAGTGAGAAACGAGCTCAAAGGCAGACATGGTAGCAGCACTGAAATGCACAGAAGGGTTGCTGCAGACCAGGAAATTGCCTCTTCTCCATCACCATGGATCAGCTAAAAAACAAGAGGTTTAAAATTCTCTCTGGGTAGATTTAGGTTGATCTGGAGGGAAGCTTTCCTAGTGGTTCATGGTGAGAATCATGAAATGGTTAATAGATTAATGACATGATTTCCATCACTCTAAACACTGAAGGCCAGGGAAGATAAATATTGATCAGAAATAACAACTCATCAATTGACTGGGATTTAAGTCAAAGGCATAATCACTTGATGCTGCTTTCATCCTTTTATTTTACATTTATTGTTTAATAATCACTAAGTGCCCATAGATTAAAAGTGTTAATTCATTTTTCTTGGGCCTGGTAAACTGCGTTATAAACAGGAGTACCCTTTGAGAAAAAAAAAAAATTAAGCAATGAAAAGAATTTTTAAATGAAAAAAGAATCTGAAACTTACGTAGATGAGATAAAAGGATCACTCCAAGTTCTCACTTCTTCCCCCTGACACTGGAAAGATCCCAGATGACCAGCTTAGAGTTAGACATTGATGCTGTCAAAGTCTAAACTCAGCTGAAATGCATCTCCTCCCCTGCCTGAATCCCCAAGGCCTGACTTCAATAAACAGGCTCAGTCTATCTAACACAAATCAGAAGTGCAAAGCTCTTCCCAATACGAAATGCCAGACATTTTCTTTTCAAATAACATAACTTGATTAGTGTGGCCATCTGTAAAAATGAATAGAAGGCTTGGTTGTATTCTCACCTTTTCCTGGAAAAGGTCCAAACACAGATCAATCTTTTCTCAGAAGAGAACTCACCAGAAAGCAGAGTAAATTACCTTCATAGAAAAAAAAAAAATCAATATTTATGAAGTCTGTGCGTTACAGCAATGAAGTCTGAATCCATTTTTTTTTTTTTTTGAAAAAGGATGGAAGAGAAAATTTCAGGATGTCAGTCTTGAAAGGGCAGAGGTAATTGCTGGCAGCCCTGATTTTCACACACAAATTCTGGAAGGGAATGCGTCCTTCCTGACAACTTTAAGTTGTTCCCTAGTTAAGAAGGGGGAGTTCTCAAGCCATTCTTTGGCACATGCTGCAGAGAGCCCAGCTGCCCAGGGTCAGCATTCTCTGCTCCATCCATGGAGAAGTTTCGGGCACATATTTCATGAGATTTTGAGATGTCTGAAAACCCTTCCTTATGTCTTTTAAGGTAGAAAACCCGACAAAATGAAAGTTAAACAAACCACAAAACCAAATGAAATTCTCCTTAAACTTCCTGAAACAACACTAAGACAAACAACCTGTTGTCTTGCTCTACTGTTTGCTTTTAATGCTGCCACATTTGTTTACTTTTAGTCTAATTTGGGGGGCTAGATTTTCTCTGATTAGTTAATAACATGGATTCGTAACAATTGGTGTAATTGTAATTTGACTTTAATTGTCTTTATGGTGCCCTGAGTCACTTGACAAAAAGAAGGCTTATAAATATAACTCATTACATTGACATGCTTTTTTAATTTTCCATTTTCCTTTTAGAAATATAATATTAAAACATGGCAAGCAGTGAGTTCTAAGGAGCATGGGAGGTGCATCTATTAATTAGCTTCCCAGAAACAGCAAAGTCTTCCTGAGATGTGGTCGTGTTTAATTTTTATTGTATCTATAAAATTCAGTAGAAGTTTATCAGTGGTTGTAGCCATATTTACCTGCATACAGTTTTCTCTAAATCCACATGAACACTTTTCTCTTTAAGTCCTCAAAGAAAGGCAGCAGTAGTTAAATAGTGTCTGTCCTAATTTCACTGTCACTAACAAGGATTATTTGATTGTGAGAGTGCAACAGGATAAACCAACCTCCTGCATGTTCATGAATTTTTTGGGGGGTGATTTTGACATCACATTCGCACATAGCTCAAGCTAGACTGATACTTGTACCCAAATTAATAAATTTGAGGGCAGCCTTGCCTTGAAGTCATCACTGTAACTCTGTTCCAGGTGATGACATTTGGTTTGTGTCTGCAGGTATGAGGAATTATCATATTTCATGACAGTATTAACAATTTGGAATTTAATTCCTTCAACTTATATCAAAAAGCAAACAATAATGCATTTTGTGAACCTTAAGGTTTGATCAGTGGGAGCTGATCTAAGTGATCATAGTTTTTACTTTCATCTCTGGACTCTACCTAATCCAAGCTATTTTTCTGACCTAATCTTGGACCTTCCAAAAAACCACAGTGGGAAACTGGGTCGCTGCAGCCAATGGACAAATTTGTGACTCAGTTGAGTTTAGCTTTGCATTCTGCTTTTAGTCAAAGCCAGTTTTTTGTTTTGAAACAAAAAGAAACGTTGAATAAAGGTACCTTCAAACAAGGAATGTTGTTATTTGCAAAGGTCTAGGACACACTGCAGGAGTGGGCAAGACATCCATATTAATGCTTGGGTATGTGACATCAGAGTCAAACTCTAGGTCTGGCTTTTAACACAGAATAACCTTTTTCTAGGCCAGTGTAAACCACTGTGTGAAAACTGATGCTACCTGAGTCTGGATGTCACTAAAACATCAGAATTGCTCTCGGTCCAGACCAGAATCCCACTAAACCAGAACTGTTTGCAGTAGTGGCTGAACCAGCTGCATGGGACAGACTGATAGAACAGGACCAGTTCATACCAAGATTCTTATGAACATCCTTCCAGACCCTGATATTTGCAGAGGTTCCACCACTGGCTTTGCATTGAGCAGCTGTCAGTGGATTTCTCTTCCACAGACTGGTCTGGACACACCTTCAGTTCATCTAAACCTTTGCAATCCAACACAGCCTTAGCTCACTAAAAATACCAAAGACTTCCTTTGGGCACTGTGAGCTAATTTCTCACAAAATTGTTGTAAGTGTAGGGAAATGTGAGGTTTCATATAAAATTATTAATTTTGGAAAAAGTTCCTCTAAAACCATAAAAACCTGAAAAAATAGACTGGATCTGTGTTATGTGTGTTTCATGTTGTTACAACCCTCTGCAGAAGGCAATGATAAGCCAGGTTCTTGTTAATAGATCCCTTTAAATTAGAGTCAAACAACACTAAATGAAGGGTGTTTTTCAATATACACGTGGGGTTTATTGAAGAATAATTTGGTTGCAAAGGGAAACAGCAGGAGTGAACAAATGCAGCCATTTTGGTTGTTATTATCTATACTAATATGACAACAAAAGAGCATAAAAATATCACTTAACAAAATGTATAAGTAAGAGAAGGAAAGATCAAGGTGTAAGGATCTCACCACTCATACACCTTGTAGTGAGATTTGTTTGCTGAACAGTCTTGGTCAAAGTGTTGGTCACAGACTGGATCCATTGAGGTAGTGAGGAAAAGTTCCCAGGGAAATCCCTGAAATACGTCATGTATTGGGGTTATATTCACTCAGGTTTGGGTAGGAACTCTCCCGTGCCTCCCCTAGGGCAGGGAGTTTCAGCTGATGCTGTAATATTGTGGATCAGGGACACCTGGAGATCATAGAATGTTGTGGGTCAGGGACACTTCAGGAGTCTTTGACACCCTCTAAGTGGATGCAGCTGCTACGTCAGTGCAGCTGGATCCATCATGGCCCATCGTGGCCCATCATGGCCCATGATCAGCAGAGTGAACCCTTCAGGCCCTGTGTGAATGTCCCAGTACCTCCCGGGCAGGGGAGTTATCCCAGCTGAGTTCGCTGATAAGGACAAAGAGGGTTCCCCTCTTTCCTTATTTCAGGAGCAGTACCCCGAGCTGGGCTGTGTTCGCCCTCAGGTACTTTGCACCTCGGCAGCTCCCCCGATTGTTTGAGCCACCAGCACCCCAGGCTCTCCTCCAGTATCACTGCTGGATACATTCTTCTCCCAGACCTGGGGTTGGACAATAATATCTTCTTTATCTTCTCCCAATTTCCCACTACATTCCAAATTCCAGTTAGGAGGTGTATTTGGGGAGGGGTGGCTCCAGTGGTCACAGATGAGCAGCTGTTTCTTTGCAGTTTCCTACAGCAGGCAAAAATCCTCTGATGATTTTAGCAACATTTAAGCCATTGCCGATTTCAGTCTCTCACATGTCTTCTACAGGTGGGACAATAGAGTTTTAATAAACCCATTTTTCACATCAGACATCTGTCGAGGATTCAGCAGAGACACTTCCATTTCAACAAAAATGTCCTTTGCTGGTAAAAATAGCCTCTACCACTTTCTTCACTGCTGCAAGAGCTACGCGTGATTCAGCAGATCTGGAGCCTGCTTACATCATTTAACATCTGTGTCTCTGTCTCGCTGGCAAGGTCAATTTGTTTCTGCAAATAGATTTCCCTCAGCTACAAGGGGCAAGCGGTTCATGAATTCCCAGAGGTTCGGTCCTTCCTGCTCTCCCTCCTCTGTGACACAATTCCAATTGGGGATGCCATTGAGCAGTGCAAAGTTAACCTTCTGCTGTGTATGGACAGCAGCACTTGATCCTTATCCATCTTTTAGGTCTTTTTGTGCTGAAGTCCTTGTTGTAGTCATTCTGTCTACATGATCTAAAGCCAACTTTCGAATGAGTTGCAATTTTTTTTAACTCAGAGAAATCCAATGTTTCCAACAGAAAATCCTTTCTTTTGTTTTATGTTTACATTGACTTTTAAAACCATTTTTTTTCTTTACTGCTAGTATTGAAGGAGGACTGCCAAATTTCATGTTTCAGAATATTTCTTTTCTGTGGCTAACACTGGCAATTACAAGAGGAATTCAAAGAATTTATTGTAGTTTATTGGTTCAATGTTTGTTAATTTTTTCCTCAGGTGAAGTGTTTAGTGGTCAAAAACCTGTTAATAAAAAGTACTAATCCAGTATCCAGTACCACAGCTTTAAAAAAATCAGTCTAGAACTGACATATTATTTCAAAATTATAGAATATTTCTTTGAAAACTAGCTGCCTACTCAAGTCAATACCATACCAAATTAAAAATACTACGGTTAGTATTTTATTGAGCAGGAACAATTTATTTAAACAGATATCTGAGTTTTAAAATAACTAAGGGAGAAAACCCATGTGACACTAATTTAGTGCCATTTGTTCGTTCCTTTGTTGATGTTTATTCAAACTGAAATTGTACAAAATGATTGATTTCATATATATTTGTAGGAATCCCTCTATTTTTTTGTTCCAAGGAAATGCTTGGAATACATCTTCTTAGCAGAGCAAATGTGGAAATAGTATATAAGATGTTAACAGAAGATCAAGAGCGATATGAAATAAGTACACGACATTTAATCTTTTCCCTTGTAACCTGATTTCCTGACATAAGTGCACTGGCTTCAATGCAACCACATCAAAATACAACAGCTGGCTCCAGGCAAGTGAATATAAAGCCCTTTCAGAGCGGGGCAATGCGAGTCCTCCCTTTGCAAGGCATCAAACACCCAATAAAACAGAAGGGATAAATCTCCTGCTGCTTCACCGCCATAACTCACGGTGACAGCGGGGTCAGGGAACAGCTCGGTGGTGTTAATGCACCAGGGATAAATCCGCAGCAGTGCCGGGAGCTGAGGTGTTTTTGGGGTGAAGACAAAACGCACGGAGATCTGCGAAGCCAGCTCGGGTCCGTTGGGGTCAGCACCAGGCAGGGTCAGCAACCCCCTTTCCTTCCTCAGAGCACGGGCTAGAGACGTTCATGGTCTGGAACCAGTAAGGCCGAGTCACATCTGTGCCAATGAGCTTTGCCAGGCTCCAGCTAATTCCATGTGTTCGCAGTGCTTGGCCAGTGCCAGTAGAACACCCCAGCAGAGCTGACTGCACTTGGTTCTGCTCAGAAACACTTTAACCCTCCTCTCTCGGCAATGTGCAAAATGGCAGGAAAATTAATTCACAAACACCAGAGAGTTTATGTCCAAAAAGGAGACAGAGGAGTCCTGTTACTTTATTTGAATAAAGGGAGAGATCATGGGCATTTCCCATGGGGTCTCTCAAATTGTAGGAAGATGCAGCCTCCTTTTTATCCCAATTTCCCAGCCGCATTTCCCTTTCTCTTTCCCCATGGCCTGAGGTACTTGAGAGGTACAGAATCCCCAAATTGCCTAATAAAAACCCCCTTCTAATGGGTGCCCTCCCCCCCCCTTCTTTTCCTTGTGTCTTTATTCCTTTTTTTTTC
>VYZT01004182.1:80605-96399 GCA_013400735.1 Pomatostomus ruficeps | reverse complement strand
AATCCAGGGATTTAGCACAGTCTTGAGTGAGTATCGGTCTAATTGAATCAGTGGAATATCGTGGAATTTATGACTCCTCCCATTGTTTCTTTCATCTCTCAGTATCTGGCCTTATCTATCGGCAGACCCAGTTTGTTTGTAAAGACACCTCCCTCTCATTCCTCTCAAAAAACAATCACAAAAACGAAGCACACGTGGATAGGAGGCAACATCTTTAATTAGGAGGCTGCATGTGGCTGCAAAAATCAGTTAAAATCAAGAGAATTCTGCAATAAAAATCCTGCTCCAAGGTAAAAGACTGAAGCAAGCATATAGGAAGGTTAAGGTGGGATGGTTACAGAGTGATTCTTCACTCCAGAAACTGGGCTTCAGTCTCCTGATTACCTTTTAGGAAGTCTCTTGAACACCTGTCTGATCTCATTAATAAACATTTTTATTTATTCACATGTCTGGATTGCAAACAGAATCTTTCTTTTTAATGTTTGTGTAAAGTGGATGGGCTGTGATTGTACAGTCCTAGAAAATGAGATGGGTAAGGAACACAGATTAATAAACTCTTCCAGTAATACCACTCTGTTTGTGTGCTTGGACAAATAAACACTGAAATACTCTTGTGACAAACCTGCATACAGTGTAAAACCAGCATGGTAAGGCATGCAGGAATTATTCTTCTGAAAAGCCACTTTTCTGTAATTAGTTAATTTCCTGAAAATTCTGAGAAAGACAGTGATATCTGGTGGGCAATATTTTCAGTGGGGTCCATAGAAGACAGCTTTACAGCAGTGCAAATGTGTGCAATTCAACTGTGTGAAGCCTATTGCCCATTTTTATAAAGGGGATGTGTTTGCTACTTCAGGCCTTAAAAATCTATCCCGTGTTAAGAGGGAGTTTTCAAAACAATATATATTTATTTTAATTTTTTTTTTTTTTTTTACCTAACAGATTTACAAACACAAATCCACTTCCGATTTGATGTGCTAGGTCTATGGGTTATGTGCAGTCTGCAGAATGACAACAAATGTTATCAAACTGTGATTATTTCCCTCTTGTTTTGCCCTCAATCCTTATTTCAGTTGGATTCCTTGACATGGGGAGGGGAATGGTCGGGGAAGCACTGAGAGGAGCTGCTGTTTCAGCTTTTCTGGGAAGGCTGAAACATCAGGCCGGGGAAGAAAACCCTGGAGGGGTAAAGGGGAATGTGGTCCTGTTCAAAGGTCTGACAGCTCCTCCTGCTTTGGATGCATTCCTTCAACCTCCTCCAAGACTCTTCTCTGCCCATCCTATAGGATTTCATTCATTATTAAATTTCATAGCATGTCCAGCCTCCTATCTCTCAGAGGAGAAGAGAGATCTTTTATACCCCCCATCTTTTCCCTGTGTCATGATGCAAGCATTCCAATAATCGGGGTCTTTCTGGTTCCCATTGCTCCTGAGCAGCTCAGTTTGGACCTGCAGGTTTTGCTTTTAAAAACCTTGCAAAGTGCTGTGGAGCTTGACTAATAAACCCATCATGCTCTGAACCACGCCATGAACCACAACATGTTGGAAAATGCTCTCAGACACACACAATGTGGTGTGATTTTGGGGACTCTCCTGTGCAGGGCCAGGGGCTGGATTTGATGATCTTTGTGGGCCCCTTCCAGCTCAGCATATTTTTGGTTCTGATTTCTCTCCACTCTTAAGCCTGATGTGCTGTTAAAACATTCCAAAAGTGGAAGTGTCCCTGACTTTCCATCCTGTGACCAATGGGAGGTGCCCCATTGTGGCAGGGATGTATCCCAGTGTGATTAACACGTGTGATATGGACACACTGGTTATGATGTGGAGTGAATTTACAAAACACTTCATAAATGTTACAAAACTGGAGGAGTTCTGGCACTCGGGGGAAGTTTTAAGATATTATCCTCCTGGCTTTATTCTTTGTAGAAGAATGTGATTTTCTAAGCAAGGCATATGAAAACTTGAAAGTTGAGCAGCTTGTTATTTCTTCCTGAGGACCTCCAACATGTCTGATTTTCAGGAATAGGAAGGTAGCCAGAATTAGCTGAGAGGAGAATATCCTAAGCAGACAAAATGCTTTTGCCATTTATAATTTTATTCTGAGCTTTATTTCATTTCCTAAAGTTAAGAGATTTGAGAACAAAGTTCATTGAGTCTTTCTGCATAATGAAGGCAGTTTGTTAATGTTCATGGCAGGATATATGCAAGATTTCATGGTGCTTCTTCCCTGAGAGAATTCCACATTTGTCTGAGATCCAAGGGCAGTGCTTTCTGGATCCAGCTCCTGATACAGAGTGCTTGAATAACACAGGGCAACTTTTTTGCTCTTTTATGTCCCAGTTTCCTCCATTTGCCAGGAAACTCTTCTGACAGGATGAGAACACGATAATCTGTGTTTTTAATGGAGACACAGACACCTGAAATGCAGACCTCAGGCCTGACACCATTCGGGTGTGTCAGAGCATTGTCTGACACAATTCTGTGCCCACTCCTGTGGTTTACAGTGTCATCACAGGTGTTTTAGGTTTTTAAAATCACATTGGAAAGAAATAAATGGACTGACCAGAGGTATTCTTATCCCTCATCGTTATGGAGACTCCTCGTTCGTGTCTCCAGAACTTTCTGCTGCATCATCTCAAGGCCAAGTTGTTCTACCTGAATAACAGGAATAACAACCTCTTTAGGGAATGTCACATCAGTCCAGCATTTAAAGAATGAAAAATAACAAAGCCACAAGGAGGTGAAATGTAGATGAAATACAGAGATGAATCAAATAACAAATATAGTCTCTTATCCTAAGGCATTAAAGAGGTCCATTAGACCCTGTACAGATGGACAAAGACCTGGCTTAAAATTAACTTCTGGTAACAAAAAAAATGTTGGCCAAAACTATTGCACTTTCCTGCATTTGGTGCTGCATTTCTCATTATTTTATTTCCACAGTTCTGCAATACCCCTGAAATTCCTCCCATTCTTCCTGCTTTGGAGTTCATTTGTATTTCCTTCCATTACTGACCCTGTCACTTTGCCTCCACTCCAGACTCCCATTGTTCCCAAACTATTTATATTCCAGTCCTTGGTTACACTTCAGTCCATGACTTATTTCTGAATTAGTTACAATCTCAGACACATTATTCAATCTACTCCTTTCTTTCCTCAGCATCTTATCTCTCTATCAGAATTCATCCTCCCACTTAGTTTTTCATCAGCCACATAGGTCAAGGATGGCTGATTTTTTATTCACAGCACACAATCCAAAAATATGAAATAACATTTTTTTACCTATGTTGATGTTGCACTGTATGGACACAAACACACGTAGCAGACCAGGCCGAGGAGTTAAAAAGGAGAGCCAAATGAGAGAGCTAAATGAGAGTCAAAAGAGCTAAAAGAGCGTCTAAAAGGAGAGGGCAGAACCCTCTGACTTTTATTTATATGTTCTTAAAAATCACTGTGGATCGGAGGTAGAAATTACCACCTCTCAATCACACTGGTTAAAGGAAAAATCCATCACATGTCTCCGCCTAGGAGAATGGAATGAAAACAACAAGGACAGTTAGCAAAAACATGGCCATGTTTACAACAGCATGCATGAGAAAGTATTACAGCAAAAAGAAACATTGAAAAACTGCAAAACTCAAGACAACATACCTACTTCCAATTTTTTTTTAATAATCAACATACATTTTGTCTCCAACAATCTGTCTTAAAAAGGCACTGTTATGTGTTCACAAATTTCTCTGGATAGTCATGAGCTGGGCAGGAAATATTCTGACCAGCCAGCTGTACTTTGGCAGTTCTGCTTCCAGCTGTTCCAGAGGTGCAGACGTATTTCATGGATACCTGCTGGATGGTTACTCCACTGGGTTTGCACCTCACCAGCACACACTGGTTTGCTCTGTGATCCTGAAAAATTTTTGGCAAAGATTTTATTTCATCCATTCTCTTTTCTCGGTGCTGAATAATAAGGTGGAACAAGCTGTATTCTCTTAGTCCTGATGGATGGATACAGGGGGTCCAAATAATGTATTTTTCATTTTTTATGGGAAGTACATTCCCAGGCCCAACCTTGAAAGGTTAGTGTACACATCCAGCATCTGATCTTTGGCAAAGCGGGAAGAACTAAGGATGACATCGTGAGATTAATAAGCTTTGGAACAGCCCTTACAAAGACAACACTAAGAATGATTTTAATACTGCATTTTGTACCAACCTGAGCATAATCGGATTTTGCTCTGCGTGTTTTCCTCTAGCTGACCTTTGTGTCTATTTTCCAGGACATTGTTTGCTCTGTATTATGCTGTCTGGCTTTATAAATGGATCTGTTGTGTGGTAAAGTCTCAAATGTGGGTGTTTTTTTTCAGAAATGTAGACAAATTATGCCCAATGCTTTCACCTTCAATGGGCTCAACAAAATCAATTCAGTTATGTTAGTAATGTACTTTCCAACACTCAGCAGCCATCTAGGTTTGAATTTTAATAAAACTAACACACTGTGTATTGGCTGCTGCATGAGTAGTAGTATTATGTTACACTCATATAATAATAATTCTATTTACTGGGCAAGATACAAATGAAACACCCAGAATGTAGTAACAAAAAAAATCCAAAACAAAACAAACTAGAAGTCGAGATACTTTTTCAAGCGCCATTACACCTGAAAATTAAGTGAACTGCAATGCTTTGTTTTACTTTTCTCTCTTTCCAGGCAGAGGTCCTGCCTCCCTAGGTAAGGAGCTACAATAAGTTTTGCTGCTCAGTATTGATGCGAGCTGTTGCACAGAACACAGGATGATGTGCAACCAAGACCATCTCTAGACACACTCTGCACCATTTTCTGTACTACACAGCACGTGGGAGAAAGCAAATCTGGAATTATCAGCCAGCTAGCAATGAAACAGCAAAGTCTGGGGCCTTTTCCTCCTGCTTGTGCTGATACAGAAGAGGTAATTCCAGTACAACAATCCCTCGTCCAGATCCTTCAGGTGTTAAATTTCACCACTTGCTGGAAGCATTTTGCAAAAAATTCAACAGCACAAATTGCTGGATAACTGGAGAAGATGAAGAACAACTCCTTTCGTATTAAGGAAGTATCTTACTGCTGAGAAGAGTAATTTACCACTGAAGGTGGAAGTATTGGCAGGACAATGAATGTGTGTGCTGAGCTGAACTAAGTATCTCTGAGAGGATATTTATGTACTGACCCCATTTGCTGGTCTTAATGTAGCTATTGAAAGAGGTCTGTTTGTGAGATTTTGTTTTATTTCCCAGAGGTGTTGAACTTAGAGACCTGGTTCAGTGGTGGCCTTGGCAGTGCTGGGGGAATGGTTGGACTCAAGGATCTCAGAGGTCTTTCCCAACCTAAACGATTCTGTGATCTTTGAAGTCATTAAAGAGAGCTCCCCTACAGGACTGTAAGACCCTGGACCCAAGGCACTGTCAGATGGAACCATCTGCATCCTCCTGCTTTCTCTTGCCTTTGCTGTTGTGTTTATTATCCCAGATCAGTTACTCACAGAGACATTGGGCACCCTGCAGTGAGGACAAATCATTCTCTCTCTCTGACAAAGCTTTATGAACAACAGCCCCTCCTCACTTGAGAGTTCTAATTAACAGTCTACTATCAAGAGGAAAGCCATCAGAATTTTGTCTTGGTGCCAATTTTACGTAATTAGCATACCCTAGAGTGATGTCACACTGCTGTGAAATACCTTGACATGATACCTCATAGCAGAGGCTCCTCAGCTGAAACTGCATCCCAAGAAATTCTAAAAATAAACAGAAATCCCACACCATTCCTTCTGAACTTAGAAAAGAGGTTTTCCACACTACAGCTTTGTTCCTGACCTCAAAGTGTGAGTTTTATGGGCTTGAATTAATTTCTCTTGCAAAACCCCACCCCCTCTGCTGCTGTCCCTGGAGCCCTGATTGTGTTCCTGTTCTTCTTTCCCTGGCATGTATTGTGTGCAGAACGGGCTCCTGTGAATTGTCATAGTTTCAGCTGAAGGAAGCTGTAATAATGTGTTTCTTCTGAGAGTTCTGTCGAGGGCCTCTGCTAACACTGTGGGAAAGCATCAAAAACACAAATTGGAGATGACTGCTCAATGACTCTTTGCAAAGCTCTCTCATCAAATGCGCTTTCCTCTTTATTAGTACTGTAAATGCTCTAAGTGTGGAAAACTCATTTTGCACATTGCTACAGAAAAGCTTAGTTGAAAATGGACTATGAAATATGCCAGTAATTTTTCAGTTAAGATAGGAGAAAAATGCACCTCATAATTACAGAATCACAGAGTAATTTAGGTTGGGAAACATCTCCAAGATCATTAAGTCCAACCTTTGACCCATCCCCACCGTGCCAACCAGCCCAGAGCACCAAGTGCCACATCCAGGCATTCCTTGGACAATTCCAGGGATGGGGACTCCACTCCTCCCTGGGCAGCCCCTTCCAATGCCTGAGCACCCTTTCATTGAAGAAATTCCTCCTGGCGCCCAACCTGAGCCTCCCCCGGCACAGCTTGAGGCCATTTCGTCCTGTCCCGTCACTGGTTTGCTGTGTGAATTTATTGTTTTCACTTTGTGAGCACCCAATTCAGGCTCCTTGAGGCTTGAATTCAAGCACCCTGAGCACTCACAAATTCACTGGCAGCTGTAGCTCTCTGAAATATAAGTTTAAGAATTTTAACCATTACATGCCCAAAGGCAAGGGATACTCTATCACATGACCCTTAAATTCTGTAAATTTTATCCGAAGTATGGAACTAATAAAGACTGGTTTTGTGTTGCTTTGTGTCTGATCTGACCAGTAAGCTCCAAAATTCAGCTAAATCTCCCTTTTGCTGGTCATAATGTCCCATGTGAAAGTACCTACTCTGTTGTCTAATCAGGATTGAGCTGAGCTTCACCCTTACCAGAGGAATCAATAGGGCGGCTCTACTCTATCCAGTTCTTAATTTGAGAGCGAGGAAAACAAAGGAAGGATTTATAGTATGTCAATTTATTTGCAGACTCGACACTGTCCATTAGATTTGGGTGGAATTGGTCAACAGCCTCAAAATTAGTGAACAAATAAGGCAACCACCCAGGAAGGCACGGGTGCAATGTGTTTCGTGGCTTACAGACCCAAAACTGCACCTTCAGCCAGTGTCAATCCATTTATCAATACTGCCTCTGTGAGACTATGCTGAATTTTGTCCACTGAGAGCTGAGATCTTTGATAAGTTCTGTTAGAAATCCTGTTTTGTTGGATTTATTGTACCTTAATCAACGCTTAGGTTTCCTTAAATTCTCTAGGGCAGTAATGAAAAGGAGAAGCGGGAGATAAATGAATCGTAGTTTCTGTAGTTCTGTTGAAGAATTTTAAGAGAGGGTTTGGGCTGATTTATTGGCTATTGAGTAACACAACAGAAAATATTAATCATCCTTCAATCTAAGGTCGCAAGATGTTCTCAAAGATCTGAAATCACAGTAACAACTGCAAATGAATTGTAACATCTAAAGATCAAGAGATAAAAGGGGAAAAACCACTTTGTTTGGGAAATACCAGAAAGTGGATAACATTTGTAATGTCAAATGAACAGGCTGTGATAAAGGATTTGACTCTTAGAGACTATTTCAGACATTATTATTACTATCTTTTTAAAAAATTATTTTCATGGTGACGATCATTGATTGAGTGATTACAATTTCAAATTTCACTTGCTGGATGCATTTTAAATAGAAACACAGGTTAATTAAGCTTGCAAAAGGTCACATTTAATACCATTAACCACGGAATCATAGAACGACAGGATGGTTGGGGCTGCAAGGGACCTTTGAGACCATCTTGTTCCACCCCCTGCCATGGGCAGAGACACCTTCCACTATCCCAGGGTGCTCCAAGCCCCATCCAGCCTGGCCTTGGACACTGCCAGGGATCCAGGGGCAGCCACAGCTTCTCTGGGCACCCTGTGCCAGGGCCTTCCCACCCTGACAGGGAAGAATTCCTAATAAAAAATATCAACAGACCGTTCTTATTAGAAAGGGATAAGGCTGAAAGAATTAACTAAATGTTAGTGGTGATAGCGTGAGCTTATAAGCAGAATATGCCATTATGTAAAACCAGGTATTAAACTTCAATGGGGATGACTGATACGTCTTTTAAGTTAAATGAAAGCAAAACAGAGCTTTAAAAAATCATAGGAAAGAAAAGATCTGCAGTATTGTTAGAATTTTATGTGAGGAAACAGAGGGGCTATAAAGAGGGCATTGACAGTACAAATGGGAATAATGAAGCACTACTGAGGAAGAATAGTATGATAAACATAAAAGGTTCTTTAAATACAATAGAAGATAAAGATAGGAAACAAAATATGAAGAAATTGAAGGAGAAAACAAAGCACAGTGGTATGAGCAGCTAAAAATGAGTAGGCAAATGAATCACATCTTTACGAGGAGGGTATCATCAACACAGTTGTGCAGACATGGATTTCCACCTGCTTTCAGGAACAAACTGAAACAATTCGAGCAGCAGAATAAGAAAAGGACACACCTCATAAGCATCCTGTCTGCAGAAGGTTTTATTGAGTGGTGGGGAGTGAGTTCACAGTACATTGTTTGGGGGATTTTTTCTGATTAAACCAGTGACGGCTCTAAAAGGCCATTCTCTCTGAAGTCACCACTTCATGGCTTTACATGTGTAGAAAGTGGTGCTAAAGGAAAGAAACAGCAATGGAATGGCTAAGCTGTGAAGTTTATAGCCTTTGGAGCTAGTTAAATATGGTTTCATTGAAATCTCAGTATTTCTTGTCTATGTCAAGAAAGATGCTTTGCTTGATTCAGTCCATTAAACTTTGGTTTGCATTTTTTGCACTTCCTTTTGAAGTAGCTGCTGTTGACCACTAGTGGATATTCATCCTTCACTAGATTAATCATATTTCTTCTTTTCTTAAGTGTCACGAGAACTAAAATCAGAACTTAACTTCTGAGATATAAAACTTCTTTTACTGCAGACAGTAGTTGTGAACTTCTTGTTCCCTCATTTTGTGAGGCTAATAGGCAAGACCCAGGGCACTGCTTCCTTCTTAATGCGCTGATTTTTCTGTATGATGGAAGGCGGGGGAGGAGGCCTGACATTTGCAGTTTATAATTATACATACTTGGGTCCTTTTCTTCTCATAATAGCGAGTGATAAAACCAAGGCACGTTCTTTCCTCCTGGTGCCTATTCTGCACGTAACACATCTGTATTGTGGGATAATCAGCACATCTCCCACTTCATTATAATACACACAGCCAGGCCTTGCAGGAGCTCACACACTCTGCTATATCCCATTTATTGCCTCGTGGAGGCCTCAGAAGTGCTGCAAAGTTTGGCCACTGGCACTCTGAGGAGTTTACACTGCCATAGAGGGAAATGTGCTGACTCCTCAGGAAAGGAAAAGCGCATTTAAAAGAAGCAAACACCGTCACAGAAGCCTGAAATGAAATAACTTTTAAGCATTTGATTAGGAGCCTCCAAAGCCAAGGAAGTTGAGAAGAAACAGCAAGGGCAGCTAATAACCTTAATTCAGAAGTATCCTGGCACAGTTGGCAATACACTCGATACTGAGGGAAATATGGTGGAAGGCTGCTGAGTGAGCAAGCCTGCTAATGGAGATACATAAACTGTATTAACTGATGGGACTGGGGAGTGGAAATCTGCCTGAGATTTTAATATACAAACTCTATTAATGACAGTATTTAAGAAGAAATAATATATTCAACAAGTTTTTCTCCCTCGCTGCCCTCACAGCTTTGGTGGGAGGAGGGGACAGTTTAGGATCCAGTGGGATGCTGGGACAGGAGTCAGAAAGAGGCTTGAGAATGGTTTCAAACTGTTTTCAGAGAAATCAATGCCTGGATATTTTGCAAAACTTAGAGTAACATAAGAAAAGCTTAGGAAAAGCAAATATTTCAGAAGTCAGGCATCACTCAGAAAAGGTGATATAGCCCAGTGCAGAAACAATTAAGGAAAGAAAATCTAGCCTTTATTTCTGCCTCTACCACTACCCCTCCATGTCACTATTGGCAGGTCACTTCATCTGACTGCTCTCCCAAACAGCACTTCTCAAAATGGGCTGAGAATACTGCAGGGATGGGCTGGTTCTTACTATGCATTTGCACTTATATAAATAATTTTAAAAATCACATTCATCAACAAATATGGTGCCCAAGAATGTTTAAGTTTTAAATAAATACGTTAACACAAAGACGACATAAACCTGAGGGGGAAGTGGAGGCTCCTATAACAGAAATAATGAGCTTGTGCAGCACAGTTGCAGAGAACACAGATAGGCCACGAACTCCAGTAAGCCAAAAGGTTTTAAGAGGGCACATTTAATGCTGCCCTGAGCATCTCATTGCTGAGAAACAGGGCAGCAGACTGCCCAGGAAAACTCCTCATCCTGACAGCAGACTGTACAGGGTTTTCCTGATGAATGGCTGGTCTGAACAAGAGAAAGCCTTTCCTACACATTACCCTTCTTCAGTACTTTTATATTTGAATCCAGGCACTTGAGTGTGAGACGGGGGGGGAGGTTTCTTTCCACCGAACCCTACAGAAAGTCCCTGACTTGGGTAAGGACAGTGCAAGTCCCTATTACACCCTTGTGTCCCACCTCTAACGTAAAGACACAGAGTGTGTCGCTGTTGGAGCAGCCGTGTGACACACACAGACACAGACAGTGCCTCATGGAAGGGCCAAAAGCCATTTATTCAAGGCAGCAGCCTCCTTTCTACAGTTTTGTATTGTTATTATTGGCGTTACACATCCATTGGCTGCTGAATGACTACAACAGATTCATTGGCTGTTATTTAACTACAGCACACCACTGTTGGTTACTGGTAACGTGAGCCTACAAGCTCTGAGAAAAATAACAGGAGCAGATCTGTGGCTGTTTTCTTCTTGTATTGTTTGGATTCTTTACTCCTGTTGATGCTACATTCTCACAGGTAAAACTGTTCGTTTTTTCTTCTTTCAGGCTTTTCTCACGAGAAGCTAACCATCTTCAAATTAAGATCTGTGAAGCCTTCAGCCAAGCTGTTGGCCTCAACAGGAGTGCAGACCACAGCGGGCACCCTGATTGCTGTTCCCTGGTCACCTTTCTGGTACCTCTGGCTCCAGGGCTGTCAGTAAAACCTGAATAAGTGACAAATACCCCATCAGAACCACAAACAAAGCCGCTGCCTCCTCCTGCTGGCAGCTGAGCCTCGTGGTTTCACTCCGGTGCAGGTCCCAAAGCCCCCTGGACAAAGCCGGTTTGCAGTGGCTGTGACAGCACCTGCAGCTGGGGTTACACATCACACCCAACCCACTGCACACCATTTCCCTCCTAGTGTGCAGTGATGTTCCTTCAAATGCTCCAGATCCTATCTAAAATTAACTGCTGGGTATTATGCACCAGCCCTGTGGGAGATGGAATATTTTTTCTTAAACCCAGTGCTTATCAGTCACAGACATACTTTATCCTTTTCATGTCATGTCATTGGATACATTCCAAAAATTAAGGCATTGAGGTGGGAAACAGAAATTTTACTTCATTTTCCATGCAATAGTGCAAGAAAGCCCAGACCAACTAAGGGATAAAGGTTAGAAAAATAGCAATTAATGGAGAACCCTCCAGCTCCATGAGGACAGAGAGATATTAAACTACAGCTTGCTAAGCACGTAGCAAAAGAAAAAAAAAGGAGAAGGTGATGTGATAAGATGACTCATTCTGGACACAGATACTGCAAACAGTGGGGAATTTAATTGCCTTGCAATTAAGGGGTGAAGGCACAGAGAGGGCAATAGCTTCTATTAAGCAGGAAGACAGCTCGACTAGCAATGAATCACTCCTGAAAAACAAAGACTTCTGAAATACTCTGATCATTTGTAGATGCCTGCAGGAGAATTAATGTCGGAATGTGGGAAAATTCATATAGGCTACAACAATGCCAGAGTTCCCCTAAAGACTGGAGTGTCTACCATACCATAAGAGGCAGAAAAGATATTAATATAAAAACTTCCAGTTGATTCCATGGTAGAGTTATTTTACTGTTGTAGTCCTATACATGAGACTTAGAAATGTATTAAATTCCATTTCTTCTTTACCCCCTTCACTTTTTTAGCAGAACAGAATTCCCTACAGAGAATACTAACAGCAAATGCTGCTAAGTGAAACGTGATACATTTGAGGCCATTTCCCTGGTAAATAGCTCGGGAAGATATCCAAAGAGAATCAGTGATTTGTTAGTGATACAGCACCCTCACCAAAAATACCACTCCTAGTAAAATACTTTTTGTTGTTGATAAGGTGAGGGAGGAAAACAGAAGCTGGGGGAATGAGAGAGTTCCTTGTTAGTATAGGAAGAAAACCCTTCTTGCAATTCACAAAAAGCTGCATTTCCCAGTTCAGAGTGGGCATTGCCATAAGAAATCCCAGTGAAAACATCATTTATAAAATCATGCATTATCCCAACATCCTCTTAAAACAGATTAATAGATAAACTGTCTAATCTCATGTTCCTTTCGATTGTGTTTGATTATCCAGACATAGCTGGTGTCATGAAAGCAGCTCTGTGATAACTGGGATTTTGCTGTACTGACATCTGACCTTTATTAACGTATATTAGTAAAGTGGATTCCTTGCCAGCTTCCTTTAGTACATCAGCAAATAAAAAACAAAAAACGATAGCTTAAGAAAAATAAAGCTTGTGCTCATCCTCCTCAAAAATGAGTTTATAAAATGTAAATTTGCGGAAAAAAACCCAGCCTGCACTGTGCAGCAAACTCCTGGAGCCCAATTGTCAGGGAGCAGGGGGGAACAAGAGTGACTCTCTCACTCTGTCACCCTAAAGGTTTTTCTCCCCCCATCTTCTGTTCCCTCTGTCGTTATGGTGTTTATGAAATAATATGGGCTCCCTCTGGTGACTAATTGAACACCTGCAAATTCCCAAAGCTTTTAATCAAAGGCTGAAGCTTGATGGATCAAATCATCTGTCTGTGTACAGGGGACTGTGCCATCCTTCTGCATTTCAGCATGTGTAAAAACTCCATCACAAACTTCTGTAACCAACAAACCTGAGAGAACGGCACCTATTCTGCCCAAAACTCCAGGCATGCAGTTTTAATTCTATTTTCTAACCATTCCAGACCATCTGCAGCAGCTGAGCAATGCAAGACTGGAATGACAGGTGTCACATGCAGACAGTGATTTCTGCAAACCCATTTTCTGTTGAACTAAACTGATCCAGGGCTGGGGGAGGGAGTTGTCAGGGCCATGTGCCTGCTCTCAGTCACAGGGTGAGATTCTTCGGGGGATCCTCTGCAGGGCTGGGAGAAGGACTTGGATGATCCTTGTGGGTCCTTTCCAGCTCAGGATATTCAAGAATTTTATGCAAAAACACGCTGTAGTTTTCTAGAATGTTTCAACATGATTTATTTCAGAGGAAAGACGAGGTCAGTTTTTAACACGCACTGCAAGTTCAAAAGGAAGCAAGGCTGGACTGAATTGTCAGGGATTATTGGGGCAGAATGCAGAAGTTCATGGAAATCACCACTGATCTTCCTCTCATTCCTCAGCATGTCAACACTGCAGACTGGGCCTTTCTAGATGTTTTTAGTGCCTGCAAGCCCCTCCTACCCACACTTTTGGTTATAACCACAGAAACAGGGCTTCCTAACAGCTGTCACATGGTCAGTGCAGGTAGCCTTGCACAAAAGTAAACAAAAAATGCTACTTTCAGTGAACAGAGGGTAACTGGGTTTTATTTAACATAAGGCAATTTCACAGACATCATTTACTCCATTTTAAGCCACCCTGAAGGACTCTCACTATTTTTTTCATGTTGCACGAGCACAGAGATGTCTGAGATGAAGACAGGGCACGTCTTTTGGGATAAACCTTTTAAGGATGAGCATCCTGACACCTGAGATCACCGGCAGTTCCCGGTGTCTTTTGGCTGGATAATAAGGCATGGATGGAAAAAAAAAAAAAAAAAAAAAGAGATTTTCTGGATTTCCATTTTCTTTCTGTATCAGCATTATTAAAACCTTTAAGGCACTTTTTAATTGTGGTTAGCCACTGTAATATGTTTCATTACACTTTTTCCTAGGAATTTCATAAAACTTTTCGAAGGCACGGAAAGAGTTAACTTTATTTTGGGTTTCAGCCTAAGGACTGTCAATATGTAGCTTCACGCTACAATCTGCTTGGGGTTTTTTTATAGCATGAATGTATTTTTTCTACTTTTGCATTTGAAAAGGCAGTCGTACAGTAAATTCTACACATATTAAATCTCAGTCTCTCACGTTACCGGGCTGTATTCAAGGGTTGGGTCAGGGTGAGAGAGCTGGGGTTATTCAGCCTGGAGAAGAGAAGGCATCAGGGAGACTTTTGAGGACCTTTCAGTACCTGAAGTGGTGACAAGAAAGCTGGAGAGGGACTTTGGAGTGCCAGGAGGAGTGGGAATGGCTTCACACTGCCAGGAATAGATGGGATATTGGGAAGGAATCCTTCCCTGTGAGGGTGGGCAGGCCCTGGCACAGGGTGCCCAGAGAAGCTGTGGCTGCCTCTGGATCCCTGGAAGTGCCCAAGGCCAGGCTGGATGGGGCTTGGAGCACCCTGGGATAGTGTAAATTGTTCCTGCCCAGGGCAAGGGGTTGGGATTGGATGATCTTTAAGGTCCCCTTTAGCCCAAACCATTCTGTCACTCTGTGACTCCAAGTCAGACTGCTCAATGAATTAATAGTTTCCTGGAAAGACTATAATTGTCTTGGAAGTGATGACTCAGATTACTATAATCTAATTTATAAATAGTCACACACATTACAAAATCTCTACAGGGACCTACTAGAGTCAGTGTATTTAAATCTCTTCCCAGTCTCTCCCATTTTCCTCCTGTGAGATGATCTCCTTTTACAGACTCACCCCACTGTCTGCATTATACAAACTTTATGAATCCCACTTTAGCAAATACAAAGAATGAAACATTTCTTTATATCACCTGCAAGAACAAATAATAATTATTGCAATTGTTTTTGCACCTTTAGTTTGTTCCACTTTTAAAAAATTTTGTAGACAGAGTGCTCTCTAAAAGTTTGGGATTTATTATTATTTTTATTACTAGCTGTATTTTTTTTTTTAAATTTAATTTTTATTAGCTATGGATGCTCCTATATTTTCAACACTTTTTTTTCCTGTTTTCCAAAATTTCCTTGTGTGAATTCATTGCTATCTTAAAAGTAATTAAGCAGCAAATGGATTATTCCCATTTTAAGTGTGTAGAAGTGAAAAACTACTGGAAATATTTTGTTATTTCTGTAATTGGAGATATCAGAAATGTGTTTTTCAAGAATTTTGGTGTTTTCACAGTTGCAAGAGAAATGAATGTGTAAAAAATTATACAAAGTTGTTTTTTCTGCTTGCAAAATGAAAGCACTTTAACAAAGAGTCAATCTTCAAAAAAAATTAGTGTTTTTTGCAATGAGGAAGCGATGTACAAACATGACCATGACCAGTGCAGTGGTATGACAGAATCATGGAATGTTTTGGGGTTGGAAGGGACCATAACGAGCAACTCATTTGTCCTGGTTTTCAGAGACAGGTATTTGCCAAAGAAGGCAGAAGCCTCCTTAGAATAGGAGAATGTAACCCCCTTCCCTCCGAATTGGCAAAAGTTTGGAATCAAGGAGCTTTCAGGCAATGGTATGAGAAAAGAGGAATAACAGTCCTTTCCTAATATATTTTATATATATATATATATGTATAACAGGACAGATAAAACAACAACAAT
>VYZT01004182.1:33119-80368 GCA_013400735.1 Pomatostomus ruficeps | reverse complement strand
AATCCCAGCTATCGGGGAGTCCAGATATGGGCTAGCCAGCTGCACCCATCTCAGAGCCACCTCTTTGTCTCATCTTAATCACCCCCCATTATGGCTTTCCAGTAACTAATCACTTGCCCATTAAACCCCCCAGCAAGTAGAATGGGGAAAAATTCCAACACAGAGAGCTAAACAAAAAAAGAAAAGTATCCCAAACCCTGACATCATTCCACCAGACCAGGTTGCTCCAAGCCCTGTCCAGCCTGGCCTTGTGTGTTCTGATTACTCCAGGAGCAGCCACCTCGTTCTTCTCTCTGATTTGCTCAGCAACAGGAGTCAAGATCTTTGTTCTTAGAAACAGCAGAATCATTTAATGATCCATTTCATTTTCAGACTTTCTAACATCTGACAGTCCATCTCAAGCAACTGAAAAAAATGTGTGTGCATAAAATACAGGAGGTTTTACAGAAGTAATTGCTATCTTTGCCATTTCAAGGAAAAAAAAAAAAAGCTCTGTCTCATTCTGAAAGAAGCAACAGTTAATCTTTGTCAAGAGAACAGATTGAACTGCTATAGAACTCCATCCACTGCAGCACTGTTACTGCATGAAAAGGTGTCAGTCACTTAAAAGCACAGGAGATACTACATTTAGTCATGGACTCCAAACTCTCTTTCCTCTCTCCATTTTCCTTCTGATGGTAGAACAGATCCCAGGAATTTTGTTCCACATACACAATCTCCAGCTAAATGTGAGTGCATGAAATCAAAATTATTTTATGGATTAAAAATTACCATTTCATACCCAAAGAATGAGTAATTAGGAGAATATAATCTTTGGTAGGGTTTATTTTTTTTTTTTTAGATGGATCACAGGTTTTGCTTGTTGTTTTCAGAGCCACATTTCAAAGGAGATGGATGTTGTTTATTCTGTATAAACTTTGTAAGAAAGCTTCATCAGTCAGGATGTTTCACCATCAAAGATACTGAAGAACTGCAGCCAGCTGTAAATTAAGGTTGTGTGGCTTGATATTTGTATAATAATGAAATGAGTGACTTGGAAGTGGTGGAGTCACCGTAAATACAACACTGATGGCCCGTGTGAGCTCCTTTCTTTTAAGGAAGCACCGAGCCTGGAAGAAGATTTCCATGAGTAACGCCAGGGTGGGTCAACTGTCGGACCCTTTCCCAACAAAGGGCTCGAGCCCCACATCCAAGTCTGCTTGGCTAGGACATTGAGATAATCAGTAACAAATATTGCCAGATTTTTATTTTAATTTTATATTCCATTTTCTTCAAAAGCAGAAACCAGAGTTTTTGATACTTTTTAGAGGCAAAACCCCAAGTTAAGAGCATTACTCCCGGTATGCAGTTCAATGTGGTTTTGAGAGGAGATAACTTTTTTTTTTTACTTTTGTGATTAATTTGCGTTGCTGGGTGCTTTGAGCTGTGAAAACAAGGTCACTTTGTGGTGGCTTGGTTGACTGAATCAGTCTTGGTGTAATAAATGATGGAAGTACGGGACACAGTGACACTTCAAAGGTCAAATCAAAGAAACCATGGACGTTACCTTGAAAATGTGATAAAGCAGGGCCTGTTCACAAGGCAGCACTGGGGCTGGAAAACATGCAGGAATCAGTTTGAGTTTGCCTAAGACCCTGTTCTTTTACTATGGATTCTCCACCCTTTGTTAAACAGCACGAAAACGAAGGGAAAGCAGAACAATCCCAACACTACTAAATCCTTGTCTTACTGGGGAAGACATAAAATGAGAAAGGAAAATTTAAACTAAATATGAAAAGGGTTTTCCTAAGTTGCAATATAATCACGTCCTTCTCTCAAACACACACAGTCTTCGTACTTAATTCCCTACTGGCATTAATACTGATTTCTAATTAAAGCTAGAGGTGTCATATTCAAAGTGAAAAGAATTCAGTTTTGGACCATCACAAATAATTCATATTCCATACATTTATAGAAATGGCCAGAGAGGTCATGGCTACATAAGTCCTGGTTTTGTTTGGTTTGGTTTTTGGTTGGTTGGTTTGGTTTGTTTCAATCAGAGATAACTTAAACAGTTAAAAATAATTTTTTAAAAATTATGCACATGGTAAAAAGTATGTATTTAAATAAATATGAAATCAAAGAAAGCATATGAATTCATTTGCTACACATTTTGCAAAAAAAGTCTCTTGAGACACATAATATATTGAATAGCAAGAATGTAAATACTTCTCATTTAACCAAGTATAATATATTTTTTTCTGTGGAAATATATATGCTAAATCACTTTGATATTTAACGAGTGAAGCTGTTCCTGTTTAAGACTATAAATATTTTTTTCAGGTTCCCATTAAAATCAGACAAAACTGAATTAATTTGGGAAGCTTTCTTACAGGGGTAATCCTCATAGCTTTGCCTGTCTTGTCTTTGATACTGAAGTTTTAGCAATGGCAAAAATTGGGAAACTGGCAGTCTTGGCTGTTTCTTTTTCGTGCCACTTAGAGGATCCTTCTTTCTTTGTATCCTGGTCACTGCTTCTTTCCTTGAAAGAGCTGAGGGGATGAACAGGCTAAGAAATTAGGAGAATAATACTGAACTTTGAAGATGGAACTTTTCTTTAGAGGCTGAGGAGAAGAAAAAATATTCCCTGCTTTCATCTTTTACTGGCATAAGTCCCTTACAGATGCTGTTGGCGGCCTCATTAGTTTAAGGAATTTGTTAATAGAGGTGCCAGTCTTTATTCCAGGAAGCCCTGGAACATCTTTAAAATGCATCTTCCTTGTGCTACAAGCATGTTCTGAGATTTCTTCAAGTACAAAAAAACTGGTAGGAGTTNTATATATGTATATATATAAAATATGTATTAGTTGTAGGGGAATGGCTTTAAGCTGAACAGGGGTATATTTAGATCACATTTAGGAAGAACTCCTTCCCTGGGAGGGTGGTGAGGCCCTGGCACAGGTTGCCCAGAGAAGTTGTGGCTGCCTCATTCCGGAAAGTGCCCAAGGCCAAGTTGATGGGGCTTGGAGCAGCCTGGGACAAGGGAAGGTGTCCCTGCCTTGGGCAGGGGGTTGCAACTAAATTATCTTTAAGGTCCCCTTTAACCCAAATCATTCTGTGATTCTGTAATACTTTAAAACTTAGTTCTTGGCTTAGATATTGTCTTTTTAAAGCATTGACCTTTTTGATTCCCAGTTGGTGGAGATGTCATTTGTTTCTTTGGGGTTCCTTATTAGGTTTTGTAATCAACTTCTATCTTTAAGGTCCCCTTTAACCCGAAATGCCCCAAATAAATAATAAATCCCCCAAATATTGAAATGGCTGAATATTTTAGCTATGATTACAACCTTACTGTATTGTGCCTAAACAAGCTGCCATTTAAGTAGCTGTGCTCTAAAGCATCTTTTTTTATCTCGAACATTTTCTCCAAAGTCACACTTTAAACTTCAAGCTCTGTATGAGAAGGATGTGCTGCTGAAAATGTTCCAAATGCCTTATCATTAGCTCCAGACTGAAGGAGATTTCCCCCCTTATTTGGAAAACAAGATAGAGAAGAGATTCCTGTTTCAGAAGAGGGTGGCTGGTTTGGATAGGCTGAGTGCCATTTATTTATAATCTTTTCCACAGAGATCACGGAAACTGTTATCCGCATACTCCAACCAGGGGAATGCCATGCAGTTTGGGAAGAAGGCAGAACCAGCTGGCTCTGGGCCCTAACGCCAAAGCCCCACCTCTGAAGCCCACAGATGAGAAGTCTGCAGGGATACTGCTTTCGGCTGGGACAGAGTTAATTTTCTTCACAGCAGCCTCTGTGGTGTTATGGTTTGGATTTGTGACCAAAACAAGGTGGATAATTCAGGGATATTTTCCCTATTGCTGGGCAGTGCTCACACAGAGCCAAGGCCTTTCCTGCTCCTCACCCCACCAGCGAGGAGTTGGGGGTGCAGAAGGATCCGGGAGGGGACACAGCCAGGACAGCTGACCCCAACTGACCCAAGGGATATCCCAGACCATATGGCCTTGAGCTCAGGATGTTTTCTTTACTTGTGTATTTGGTTTTTTTCACTTATTAAACTGTGTTTCTCTCAGCCCCTGTGTTTTCTTTCTCACTTTTCCCTTCCAGTTCCCTCTCCCTTTCTACTGGAGACAGCAAACCAGGGCTGTGAGGGCCTTATCTGCCTGCTGGCAGCAGAGGTTACATGAAATCAATTCTCCTGAACACTGCACACAACATGGAGATTATCAAAGCCCTGATCTAAATGAAGAGATGGATGTGGAGGCTGTGGCTGCAGATTCCAGAGCTCACAACCGAGGGCTGATGCTCTTTTGCATCTTTTTGCCTGGAAGATGTACGTCTTATCTTATACTTACATAGTGAACACAGGTCTTCGTGCAATCAAGAGCTTTCAGTTTGTACACTTGTGCCCATCCTTTATTAAAGGAAAACTGAGACCTCCTGGGGGTGAGTTTTATTAAACTGAATGTTTTACTTTCTAAATCAAGCAATTAAAAAACCTATGAATTTTATTCCAAATACCAAATATGGTAAAGTGTTACAGATTTCCTTTTCCTTTGACTTTTAGTCAGAATAAGGCATGTTTGCATCAGTCTTGCAGAATTAATACAGCTTTTTTCTGTGTCAATTCAGTCTTGCACCCAAGCTACAGGAATTCCTGTGCTCCTTCCAAAAGAGCATTTTAAATCCATTTCTTTCTATACTGACCTCAACTCCAATATATGCCCCAGCTGAAGTAATGTTGAGTTTGAAGGCCAAAACTGAGACATCTCTGTGCTGTTGTAACATGGAAAAAATGGTGAGAGACTTTCAGGATAGCTTAAAATAGAGAAAATTCCTGTAGCCTCCAGGCTTGATTTTTAACTATGGGAATTCATAGTGAGTCGCTGTTGGGTGTAAGAGAGGTGTTTAAAAGCGTGCTGCATTTTGTGTCAGCCCTTAAACTACATCATGGTAGGGATTCATGACCAGGGACATGAATATCTGCAAGAGAAGCAATATGATAAAAAAACAGTGTTTCATTTGCCTACTTTACTTTTGGCTTATGCATGGCTGAATGCTTACTCTGTGACATTTTTGAAACTGTAGCCATGTAAAGCAACAAAACCTGGTATTTTACTGTCTGCTGTGAACTTGTTCGTGTATTTCATGTCTTTGTAAACTTAGAGAGCTATGGGATATCTACAGAACAACATAACAAACCTCACCAAAATAAATAATTCTAATAGGACTTATTTTCTAATCACTAGTTGAGCAGTCACATATAGTGTGGGGTTTTTAAAATTTCTGCTTTTATTTAATTTGTGTGTTTACTTGGTTTATTTTATTGAATACTATCTTGTATCTCCACTTTCCTTCTGATTATGGATCTTCCTCTTGATGTTATGTGTTCATTCTTCTTCTGTTTTGGTATGGCAGTAGTGTCACGCATTCACATGAACACTGGGACATTTAGTAAGGGGAGTTCTGAATAGAGGTGACACCTTTGACTGCCTTTATACCTTTCACTTGGCCAAAGAAGAGGAACAAAATTGAAAAGAATAGGAACAACATTTTCCCCTTGGAAATATTTAGCTTCTGCAGAAGAAGTAAAATGGATGATGGACTCACTCTGTAGTTTTTTGGTACATTTCCTGTTCTTAACCAAAGATTTGCTCCCTTCCTTCCAATTCCACCCTGACGTTTTAGAATTGAACTTCATTCTTATTTCAGCAACACCAAAGATATAAGAAAGGGAGAGGGAACAGAGTTGCCTTGTTCTGCTTCTTTTCTCCCAGTAAAAATGAGATGGGGTATTGATCCAGTGTATTTTCAGTCATCTAACAGCTAAACCTAAATTAGAAATTAGGAATGTGGTCAGGAAAGAATTATTACTTAATTTAGGCGTGCCTGGTTCTTCTCTACATGCCCCAGTGATGATGTAGGAATTCCAGGGTTTCACTTAAGATGTCCTAGGTAAGTTAAATCCCATGAGCTTCTGCTGCTGTGGCTTGACAGTCCATACTGATGGTTTTGTCTTAGAAGTCCTTAGATAGTTTTGGGGAAAAAAAAGGTTAGAATGATGTAACCTGAGATTTCTCTCCTGCTTTCTCAGAAAGAATGCAGAATCTGGTATTCTTGTCTTTTGACATAGTGGTTCACTCTGTCCTGGCTCAGAATCTGCTGGAAGGCAGCAGGAGAAGCTTTTGGGACAAGGGCACCTCAAGACACAGGTTTGAGAATCATTTAACCTGTTTTATCTTGCTGTAATGTGAATTTCAACAGTCAAGTCACCTTGACTCTTTATAGGTATTTAGGAGAAACGGGCATTTCTGACCTATTTTCGATGTCTGTGTTAGGGTGCCATATGAAATATGGGATTTCTCTCTATGGACACAGAGGGTTTTCCTCTGAGGCCTCAGACATATTCTTTCATTTTCTCTATGTCTCAGCTTAATATGGGCATATTATCTTTCTTGTCCCTTGTTTTTTTGGATCTTGCATAAGTACACTCTACTATTTTCTGCTGTAGGGGCTGCTTTGCAATGTATTTTGCCTGTTTAAAACAAAGTTTCTCTGTAATGTAAGCAAAGGAGATGAAGAAACTTTCTGTTGCAAGGTTAAAATACTTCTGAACTTCTTAAATCTCTCCTGTTGACTGTGCAGCAGAGTTGCAGAGTCCTTTCATGTGTGGGTTTTTCAGATATCTTTGTGATATTATGGGGATGTCTCACAATATGATCTCAAACTGAAAGATGTTAAAGGAAAAAACCAGATGAGAGAACTATTTCTTTCTTTAAAAAGAGCCACATGTATACCCAGATGTATAAAAATGTCAAACATCGTGTTCCAGTGCGGAATATGTTTAAATATCTCGTTATAATTATCTTTCTGAAGTGATGCCATTAGTTAAAAAATCAATGCTCTGAAGTAATGCTTTTAAAGAGTGCAATGTTCACTTGGAAGTTTGTTCTCTTAGATGAGACCTTTACTCAACATCCTTCATTCAAAGGAGATTTAAGGAAAGCAGATGTGCCTCTCATCTGCTCTGGTTTTGTTAGAAAGAATGAAGACATACTTCTGTGTGGCGGTGATGCAGTCACCGAGACTGATACCCACGGCACTGCCTCTTACACCCAGCATGGACTTCGGAGAAGCACAATGGAATGATTATTCCTCTGGTGCAGTCTGGTGCAGACTGCACTTGGGCATCCAAGCGCTTCCACTGTCGCTCCTGCGGTCAAGCAAAGGAGCTGTCCGTGGCAGCCGCAGCACCGTGACACTTCTGTAAGTTCTTCCACGAAAGCGCCCTAATTAAAAGGCATGGGTATACACAGTATTTAAAATTACTTCATTCAAATTACCTTTATTTTTTTGCTTTCCTGAGGTACAATAACTACTCTTGAAAAAAGACTATTTCAGTCTGTGACCTCAGGGTTGAGGGGCTGGGCTGGAGACATGATCCATGTTTTCCAGTGAAGCTGCACTGTTTATACAATACAGTTTTGAGGAGAAGGGAGAGGTAGAGTTAAAAAGAAAATGAGATGTTTTCGTAGCCTCATGCACAGGGTCTTTGCCTGGTTGAATAGGGGGGCTTTGAATGACTTCTTTCCAGGGTTCTTCCTTAATACATATTATAAACATTGGCCTGTTGGATCTAAAAGCAAAAAAAATTATAAGATTTTGTCACTCTTGTCACAGCCGCCAGCCTGATATCTACAGTCCTTTCCTGGCAGTTCCCTGAGGCTCGAGAAAGTGTCTCCAGGACTCTGGGTGAACTCAGTGTTCCCTCAACAGCTGGCCAGTGACACCACCCCCAAAGCCACAGCTCTGCTGGGGACTGTCAGACAAAGCAGAACAGGCGGTGGTGTTTGCCTGTCCTTGGAGGGGATTCCAGGCAAACCTGAGTGAGGCATCGCCCTTAAATCCTGACAGAGTAAACGTGCTTTCACAACGAGGTCTGTGATTAATTCCTGTATTGACAGGTTTTGTGTGTCTCCCAGGTCAGGGGTTCATACTTAAGACAATCCCTCAGGGTTCTGGAGTCTGTGCCAGATACCTAAAAGGTGCAATTTCATAGTCCAGGCATCCAAATCTTTTTGTGTTTGTGGCCCATGAGTCACTCCTAACTGTCCCACTGGAGTTGGTCCAGGACTTCTTTGCCCCATTTTCTTGTTATGTCTTCTGAGATTCTGACTGGNTTGATCTTGCTGATGGGGATCTCATTCCTGGGGCAGACTTGAGTGGTCTTGATTCTGCCCTGCAGTTCACACTCTCTTCTTTGGTTTCATTTTGGCTGCCCTTTTACTGTCCTGGGTTGTGCTTCTTTCCAGGGACTAGAAAAGTGCTGTCCTCCCTCTGCACAGCCCCCTTCTCTGGCTGCAATTTATTTGTCACATCCAGTTCATACCAAAACCATGGAAGATCATCCCAGTGCACAGGAAAGACAGGAATTCCAGTCCAACCACCGTGCCATGTTGTGAACAGGTGCATTGAAAGGCAATTCCAGCAGACAGAAAGGCTTTCAAATGCCTTGCCTCAGCTCCCTTGTCTCCCAGTGTCCCTGAAGAATACAGACATTAGAAACAAAGCCATCCTCTCCTTGGTTTGGGCATCAGCCTTTTGGAACATTTCCTCCCACGGAACCTGCAGGACCCAAGCGAGCATCCAGTCCAGCTGACAAGGACAGAAAACATCTGCTATTCCCTGATCTTCTGAGCAGCCAATGATGCCCTGCTCCAAGAGCTCCTTGTATCTGCTGGCTTCAGGAGAGTCTGGATCACCAATAATATCTGGATGTTCAAACTGTGTGTCCCATTCCAGTAAGGCAAGGAACTGAGTGCTGCATGGGAAAGTCTTGTTTCAGACAGGAAAGAACTGAGGTTCCATTTACAGAGCACCCCCTGCCTGTGCCTGCACTTGGTAAAGCTTCAACTTCCAGAGGCAAATACTGTTCGAGGCAGCAGAAAAGGAGGGTGACCAGGGTACAAAGTGATCACAGGAGTCAACATTCACAAGCACAGGAACCAAACCCGGTGTGCTCTGGTGTCACCATGGGCATCTCCTACAGGCCATGCAGCCAGGATGATCACCCGAATGCATGAGGGAGCAAGGGAGCTCATCTCCAAAGAAAGTGCCCTTGTCCTTAAGGGGAAATTCAACTTTCTGGGTGTGAACTGGCATTACCAGCCAGCTGGGACAAACTGGTCCAGGAGATTGCCCAAAAATGCCCAGAGGAAAACTGAGACAGAATTTGATTAGTGTGTCCATGGCAAAGCCACTGCCTTGTGAATCCACCCTCAAGGAGAGGGAAGCACCCAAGCTTCGTAATTGCTCATGACCGAAAGGAACAACAAAAGCCACAGGGTCTGCAAAAACTCACCAGGTTTTATTAGCAAATTACAAACCTGGTATGACTATGGCTATGTCAGTCCCTAAGCTCCCCTATCTATACCTGTTGTGGTTTTAGTAGAGGGGAGGGGGCCATACAGATAGCTCCTGTAAGAAGTCTCTAGAATTCTTCACCATTTCCAGCAGAGCAAATCTCTGATGGCTCTGAAGATGATGGGCATGCCACTGGCCATGTTAGAGCCAGTGAGAAAGGTTAGTTACGCCTCTGTGATGACATATTTAAGGAAAAATCAAAACAAAATGAGCACGCAGCTGCTTTTAGTTAGAGAAAGAGAAAGATTTGAGAACATGTGAGAGAAAACAACATGGAGGCACCAAGGTCAGTGGAGAAGGAAAGAGAGGAGGTGCCCCAGGCTCGGGAGCTGAGATTCCTCTGCAGGCCGTGGTGAGCCCATAGTGAGGCGGGGTGTCCCCCCTGCAGCCCATGGGGTCCATGAGGGATGCAGAGCCACCCGCAGTCCGTGGGTGAGGTGCCAACATTGGAGCGGGAGATGTAGGAAGCCGCAGCAGCCATGGATGCCAGAAGAAGCCGCAGGAGACGTAGATGCCAAGAGAAGTCGTAGCAGGTGCAACCCAGTGAGAGACAGAGACTGAGATAAAAGTCCCGCAGTTTGCGAAGGAGGTGACCATGCTGAAGCGGGTGGATGTCGGAGGAAACTGCAGTCCAAGTGGGAGACCCGGTTGGAGAGAGGGGGGGCCCCCTGCTTCCATGCTGGAGCAGTTTGTCCTTGGAGGACTGCATTCCGTAGACAAGAAAAACCACGCCACAGAGGTTCACAGAAAACTGTCTTTTGTGAGAGGGACCCCACAGCAAAAGCAAAGGAAAAAACTCCTCTCCCTAAGCAGGGGAAGAAGATCTTAAAAATGGACTGACCTGAACCCCCACACCCTGCCCCCCTTGCACTGTTGGTAGGAAGGAAGGAGGGGTGGGGAGTGAAAAGAAGGGTGTCTTTTAAAAGTTTAGTTTATTTCTCATATCCTCCTTCTAACTCAGGTAGTAATAAATTTCACTTTGCATCTTTAAGCTAAGCCTGGTTTGTCTTGGGAGCGTTTTCTCCCGGTTCCTTATCTCAACTCATAGACCTCTAAGTTAATTCCTTCCATTTTTTTTTTCCCCCCTCTCCTTCCCTCCTCTACCCAGCTGTGGCAGGGGAGGGAACGAGTGAGCGGCTGCCGTAGGTGCCTAGCACTTAGCCAAAATCAAAACCACGACAATACCTATGTGAGGGTTTGGGGGGAAAAGATAGGAGGAAAGAGAAAGGAATAAAAGAAGAGTACAAGAGAGGGAGAGAGAGAAACAGGGAAAGAAAAGGAAAAAGAGAGATAAAAAGAAACCAGCAGTCCTAGTTCTGAGGTTGATCCCACTGATGGGATGTCATTACTGGTTCCAGTGTCAGTCCAGATGATGGGTATATCATTCCTGGTTCAAACCTTGATCCAGATGATGGTGTGAGAAACAGAGCCCACTCCTCAATTTAAATTTTAAACCCTGAATAAGGGACAAAGTCAATAAAGCAAAAGTAACAGTGCTGGGTGCATAGCCACAGCCAGAGGCACACTGGCTAACAATGACAATACCCCTTACACACCCTTGGTATTGCATCAGCCAAATACGTATTCATAAATGATTATACATATTCAAACATTTCTCTGAAAGGCTTTGCATGTTCCAGGAACTGGTTAACATGGCTCCTCCTCCATTCCGCCTTTTCAGAGCATGTGCAGTCACCCTCCTGGAGGGCATTTGGTACTTCCTGATACATTCAATGGGTTTCAGCTCCCTCACTGGTTAAATGTCATCCAATCACCAGCATTAAAACAACTCCCAACCAACATCAGCATCACAACACAATATTTGTATTATGATAACTCTAAGCCCCAGTGAAAGCCAGCATCCAGCCTCCACCCATCACAACAGCAAAACCACTCCCACAAAGGTCAACAGGCACAATGCACAATACAGAGAACTCACTCCAATGTCTGCGAAAGCCAACACTATAACATGTATTTACCACAATGGCATATCGAGGGTCCTGGGAGCACTACTCAGGCTTGAGGGAGATCCTATGCATGGAGAGGTTGCTCTGCCTTGAAGACAGGCTTCTTGCTTTCTGTGTAAATTTGTTGTTATGCACAGTGCGTCCTTTCAGACCTTTCTGGAAATGGGTCGGAGGTGTTGGGGCTCTCGAGTGGTCTTGATTCAGCCCTACACTCCACGCTCATTTCTTGGTTTCATTGCACCTGTTCTGCTGTCCTGTGTTGTGCTTCTTTCCAGGCACTAGAAGCAGGATGTTTGTCCCTGAAAGTGCTGTCCTCCCTCCGCATGGACCCCTTCTTCAGTCACAATTTCTTCTTTGTCATGTCCAGTTGTTCCAGCAGTGCTGGGTTACTCCCAGCAGCTCTTGTCTGTCCTTACCAAGGGTGCTGGGCTGACTCCAGAGCCACCCAGCTGTGGCTGTGTGAGACACACACGCCGGCCTCCCGTCTCCTGGGCCTCTCCTCCTGTGCTGCTGCCGTGGGATGCTGAGCGGGCTCAGGGCCAGCCTGTCTGGGGCCCGGCCTGGTGCTGGCAGTGGGGCACTAATCCTCAGGCCGTCCCCCCACGCAGGGACAGCGGCACAGCCTGCTCAGAGCCCGCAGTGCCCGCCTGAAGCGGGAGGGACGGTGCTGCTGCGCAGCCTGCGGCCCACGGGGGCCATGGGCTCGTGTGTGCCCGAGCGAGGCCTGTGCCTGCTCTGCTGCAGGACTGCTCAGGCTTTGGGCTCTGTCCCCTTCCACCTGGGACAGGTCCTGGTCTCTCTTGTCTTCCCTTTGGGACAGTTCTGTGTCACTGTCACCTTGCCCTTGGGACAGGACTTGGGCTCTGCCAGCTTGGGCCAGCTCTTGGTCCAGAGAGCCTTTCCACTCTTCCTTAGCCAAGGCCGCCTCCTCGGTCTCTGGCACTGGCAGGCCTGACCCTGCCACTGCCCCCACCTGCTGCCCACTGAGGCCATGGGCTTGTGGCCAGCTGGGCAAAGGGCCGGCCTGGCTGCAGGGGCTGTGCGGGGCAGCTTCCTGGCTCTCTGCCCTTGCAGCTCTCACCTGCTCACCAATGGCCTCCTCTTGTACCTCGGCAGCTCTGGCCAGGGCAGCACCCGCTGGCTCTGAGCCCATGGCACTGACTATGGCAGGAGCTACTCTGGGTACGTCAGTGACTGCCTCTGCTGCTGCCTCAGGGCCCAAAGTGCTGAGACAGCCGGGCTCTTTCTTATTGTCCTGTTCTCCATGAGACAGCTTTTCATCAGTGTCCCATTCCCTTTGGGACAGCTCTTGGCAGCCCACATCTTCCTCTTGATTTGGGAAGTTTGCTTGCAGCCAGTCCAGCACACTTCTATCACTTGGGATTTTCTCCAGCATCAGGAGAACTGGGCTGGCTTCCCTGGGCAGGGGCAATGTGTGCTCTGCACAGGCTGAGCACCCCATGTTCAGCTCCTGCAGGGGCTCCCTCTGGGACAGGGAGCTCAGATTCTCAGAAGGCTTTGCAGGCAGTGGCAGAGATGTGCCAGGGAGGTTTTGCCTTCCCCTTTGCACACAGGACACTGCTGGGTCCTGCTCTGTCACTTGCCTGCGGCACCATGTCCCTGCAAGCTTCCCCAGGGGAGCTGGCACAGGCCTGCCCTGTGCCCGCTCCTGCTCTCCTGTGAGCCGCTGGTGGGGCCTCTGGAGCCCAGTGGAGCCCACGCGAGAGACTCGCACAGGGATGCGGCTCTTGTGCGCCACACAGGTCTCCAGCAAGGTGTGGCTGCCTCCTGGGCTCCTGGGCTTCAGCCCCTGGCAAGGCTCTGTCTTGCAGAGCAATGGCAGTGCTGGGCCCTGCTTGCCCGGGGAAGCTGACCCAGGCCTGCTGTGTGCCCTGTCCTGCTGGGCTGTCGGCCGCTGGCTGCACCTCTGCATCCCAGTGGAGCCCACACGGGACACTGGCACAGGGATGCAGCTCCTGTGCACCACGGAGGTCTCCTGGGAGGGGCGGCTGCCTACCAAGCTCCTTGTCTGCAGCTCCTGAGAAGGCTCTGTCTCACGGAGCAATGGCAGTGCTGGGCCCTGCTCTCCCAGGGCAGCTGGCACAGGCAGGCTGTGTTCCCGGTGCTGCTGGGCTGGTGGCCGCTGGCTGCGCCTCTGCATCCTGGTGGAGGCCGTGCGGGAGACTCGCACAGGAATGCGGCTCCTGTGCACGGTGTTTGTCTCGCTGGATGTGCTGCGGTTCAGGGCAGCCCTCAGGCTCTGGGAGTTTGTGGCTGTGCCCTGCTTAAGGCTGTTGCCCCAAGAGTTGGGGTTCTCCTTCTCCTCCATTGCCATCTCTGTCCTGCTCTGCAGCAGAGCTCTCCAGGGAGCTGCTTCCTCGTGAGGGAGCAGAGTGGCTCTGCTGGGAGGAGATCGCCGCGGGTCAGGGCAGTGACACCCTGCAGTGTCACAATGGCCCCTCCGTGGTGATGTGGCCCTGCAGCACCAAGGGCCCTTGGAAGGCACCTCTGTCACAAAGGGCCACACCCAGCACCTCTGGAACAGCAGAGCCACTCAGATTTGGCTGGAAATGGCTGCACCCGCAGGGCCCAGCCCCTGGACTTCCGGACTTGTAGGCCCTGCTGGGCCCAGGCTCCCACAAGGCTCTCAGCACGACATCCTGAGCTCCAGATTGGAGAGCCCTGGCTGGGAGTGCAGGGATTTGGTGCAGGAGCAGGGTCCACATGGACACAGCCAGGGCTGGGGTCAGTTCTCCATGTGCAGGTGGAGGTGAGAGGGATGAGGGACGTCCCTCAGGACTCTGCCATGGGACCGGGGCTCTGTAATGTCATTATCAATGCCACAGAGAGTGGGATCGAGCGCAGCCCCAGCACCTTTACAGCTGACAGGAAGCTGAGCCTGACAGGTGACACAAGTGAAGGAAGGGACCATCGAGAGGGACCTGGCCAAGCTTGAGAAATGGGACTGCAAGAACCCAGTGAGGTTCAACAAGTTCAAAGTCCTGCACTGGGGACAGGGCAATTCAAGGATCATGGAGGTTGGAAGTGATCTTCCAGATGTTCTAGGCCAACTCTCAAGCCAGCACCACCACAATCACGCCTCAAGCACAGCCCCAAGTGCCACATCCAGAGTCCCCTTGAACACCTCTAGGGATGGAATGGTTTGCTAGCGGAGGTAGGCTTCTGTTAGGAATCCACTTACACTAAACACACCTGACAAAACACCAGATCCAGTACAAGGGGCAGCCTAACAACACTGAGGTTACTACAGGTTGCTACAGGCTACAGGTTGAATTTCTTTCATATTAGTCTGCAAAACTCACCAAGTTTTTTTAGTAAATTACATACCTGGCATGGGCATGGCTGGGGTGGTGCCTGATCTCAAGTGAGAAAAACCCTTGCAATGTTGTTAAAATAGTAAAATAAAAAGCAGACCACATTTTTGGAAGCTTCCAGATTTCCCAGTGGTCATGGGCACACCCAGCACCACAGTTCTACAATTTTATAAGTTTTACAAATTTGCATATTTAACAAATGTTGTCCAATTAGAAGAGCAAAGTTCTTTGGTAAACCATGTAACCTTTCTAAAGCAGTATTTGCTGAGGAGAAGTTAAGATCCATGTTCACAGATGTACAACAAATTTCTGACAGAGCCAAGGAGAGGACCCCCTTGTCTTACATTCCAGCCACTGTCTCCAGCCTGTTGTTTCTCCTGGCTGTGTATTGATCACACACTTATTTGTTGGCTGCTTGCCAGAACAAGGCCAGCTGATAAGATAAACAGGCAGAAAGAAATCCCATACAACCGAAAGAAAACAAAGTACTCTGGAGATTTGCTGCTCTCACTTAAAAGGGGGGCAGATAAGAGAATCACGGGCGTGGTGCCACCTCCTCAAACCTGTGAGTTGCTGAAGCTTTTGAATATGGGGTTCTACAATTCCTCCTGTTGTTTCTCTATCAGCTTTAAACATCATAATCTGTCTTTGTTTCCTCAAGCTTTTCTTTTTTGCATGAGTGTTGTCTTTTATTTGAAATCAATGATGCTGCATGGGGGAGAATAAACTCAGGATCTTGTCCTAAGAGCTGCTTCCTCACGTTGCCAAGTAACAGGAGAGGGAAGATGGTCTGGTTTTCAGGGAGGGCAGGAAAGGTCGAAGTGCTTGTGTGAGAGGATCATAGGTGAGAATTTGGATGTGCGCGTTTGAAGGAAAAATAGTTAGCAAAAATTATGTACGAGAAACTGACCTTAGAAATAAGAGTGCAAAATAGCTCCTTTTGCTTTCCACTTGTAGCCTGGAGCCCTTTGGTCAAATCAGGCATGACCTGTGCTCTTAAACATATGAATATTCCCACTGAAATCCATGTCTTTAGCACCTATGTGTGTCATTTTGTCATGGTGATTCACCTGAACTTCAGTGAGGAGAAACATCTTCCACATCAATGGAAACAACAAGAGGAAATGACTGTCAGAGAAATGGTGAACAATAAGGCAAACTGTGAAAAGGTTTCTTGGGGTGTTTTGGAAGGAATTTTTACACTGACAGGTGGTGATAGGACAAGGGGGAATGATTTTGAACTAAAAGGGGAGAGATTTAAATTAGATGTTAGGAAGAAATTCTTTATTCACAGAGTGCTCAGGCACTGGAACAGTTTGCCCAGATATGTGGATGCCCATCCCCGAGCAGCCTGATCTAGTGGAAATTGTCCCTGTCTACAGCAGGGGGGTTGAAACAAGAGGATCTTTAAACTCCCTTCCAACACAAAGCATTCTATGATTTTATGTACTTCTTTATTTTTATTTTATTTGTCCCCCAACACCTTGGAGTTTTCCCTTTTCATTTTTTTCCTAAATGCTTATTTCATACTACATGTTTTCACAATAATTTTGCATGTACTTTAATTAAGTCTTTATTGATTTGACACAAACCAACAACTGCATTTTATTCTGGAAGTCAGGTGAAAAATATATTTCAGCTACTAAACATGCACAATACACTTGCGAGTGCAGCTGGCATGTAATAAACTCTATTATCATTTTTCTACCTCTTCAAACACAGTATCAATCACATATTGATATTTGCAGCCAGAGCTTCTAATTGATAGGCTGCTTATAAAGTCTTTGCAGTACAATGAACTAAACACCAGCTACACTTAGATGCATTTTAAATAGGGTTTTGCATTCAGAGAATTCTTTGATGTGGAAATTATTTTTCATTTGAAATTCATCCACTTAACCTCTTCTGAACAGCATTATATTTTATTGAAATAGGAGCCTTAATGCAGTACAGAGATGCAGAGAGTCCAGGAACCTTCCCTAAACTACTGCACTTCAGGTACAGGACCGCACATTTCCCTGAAGTACCTCCCTGAGCATACGGATGGCACACAATCATTACAGCACTTAACACCCATCTATGATTTGGTCCTCTGCAAAGGTATAAAATATAATTTATTTATTTAGTTCATGCTGAATTTTGGATGCCCCGTTTTAATTTTCAAATGTGCTAAACTATAACAGATCCATCTTATTATTTTCTGTTCATGTTGTTTGCAAATACTTTCCTTCTTTTCCAATTATATTTATTCATTCCAACAGCAAACCCACCAACATTTCAAGGCAATATAGACAGGTCGCCTGCACAGTACAATTAAAGGAAAATGACAGTAGGGAAATTGCTTTACTTGCAGAAGGAAAGGCTTCTGGATTCCAAGTTATTAACCTAACATCACTTATCACTGTGGAAACAGTGGGAGAAGAATTTCTCCCTCCTCCATACTCCTCTTGTCCCACCCTCGTTTGCAGATTGATTCCTCCCATTCGGGCTCTGTACCTGAGTGCTTCTGCTAATAGAATAATCAGTTTCATAGACATTGTTGATTAAGTTAAATACTTATAAATATTTATAACACTTTGCATAATATCCTGAGATAAAAAATGAGAAAATTAATGGTAAACTCCTTTCTATATATTTTTTTTCCCATTATCCATCTGGTGATGGGGAGGTTTAGAAGTAGTTGTCATAGTAACAGGGCAGCATAACTTTTAGAAACTGCAACTACTACATTATAATAATGGAGTAATTTTCACAGCCTTGGATTTTTCTTTTCCAGGTTGTGCTTGAACTAAATCACACGCTGGCAAGATATAAGGTGCATTGTGAGTTTGTTGGTGAGTTTTGGTTTGGTTGGTTGGGGTTTTCTTCCCCAAGGGTTTTAAGAGGTTCACAGACAGAATGAGAACATTTAATTCAGATCCCTGAAGCAGGGATTCACAAAGTAGTGTGGATGTCACCACGGTACCAAGGCTCCCTCCCCGTTCCATGCTCAGCACCTGTGTTCCTGAGTAGGAAACCACCTCTGCTGTGGGAAATGCCAAGGAAAAGGACGTGTTTGAGCTCCCACCCCTCCCGAGGCCACAGCTCCGTACATGCACAGCTGGATTCCTCCCTGAGAACGGCAGGTGTTTAGAAGGGGCATTGTTAAAAGCTAAGCCAGTGTAGGCTCCTTGGAGAGTCAAGAAAACACGGGCAGAGAATAAATTCGGGCTGGGTCTGTGCTGAGTCACTGCAGAGCCGCTGTTCCCCATCAGTGCTAATTCTGCTGGGAGGCAGAGCCCTGGGGGGACTAGAACTGGGACTTTTCAGGAAGCTCCTGGGTTAGGGGGCATTTCAGGAAGCTCCTGGGGTAGGGCCGGAGTGCATCCTTCCCCTGAGNTGCGTGGGGTTTGTGGTTGGGGTTTTGGGCTTTTTCTCCTTTTTTTTTTTTTTTTTTTTTTTTTTTTTTTTTTTTTTTTTTTTTTAATTTGTTTGCTTAATCAGAAGACTATTGGGGAAGGCATGTTTTATAAAAACAGCAACAGAAATAGGGGAAGAAGTCAGGCTGCATGGATGACTGCTTTGGGAATTCAGCTAGGAGCAGAAATCCTCCTTCCTGCTTGGAATACCTCTGGCTCCTGGGTGTGAAGCAAAAGCACAGTCCCGGCTGCAGTTCTGCTCCCTCTCAGCTGTGCCCAAGCTGCTGCTCACACCGCGTTTGCTGTTGGTGACACCAGGTTTGCTTCTGGCTGCTGCTCTTGCAGCTTTGTGACACCAACATGCGTGTGGCTCTCTGCAGTGTCACCCAGTTGTAACCTGCCACCCCACACATTCCGCTGAAGTCCAACATCCCTCCTAGCATGGAAAAAGGAGCAGAGAATTTTGTCCCAACATATCATATTTGTCCATTTAAATTAGTAAAATGCTGGAAGTCAGAGCTCAGAACGGGGTAGACCTTGGACCCATGAGCTGGATAGAGGGAGAGAGGGAAGCTGAAATCACTTAGTGATTCTCTCCTTGTCTTTAATATTCTCAGCCTGGCCATGAGTTGAATCCTGTTATCCCAATATTCTTGGGTTTTTTTGACCTCTCGAAGTGATGAGTCCCCAAACTCCATCCAGCGTCCAGCACACAGAGTTACCTCACAGGGCTGAATACAAACTCTTAAACAAGAATTCTATATAAAAACTGTTAAATAAAAAGAAATAAACCCCAGTCATTCTGGACTAATGAGATGATAGAAAACTACTGTGTCACAAATACAACTATAGCTGGTGTCTAAGTTTTATTGTTGTTCTTGATATGAAAGTAAAGCTGCTCAGCATTAATAGGATCCCTGTGGATTCAACTTCTCAGAGACTTTTTAAGAACTCGATTCTAGAGAATTTAGATCAGGAGCGAATGCTAGTCACTGGGGAGGGCAACCAATACAATGATAGACTCCTTTTTAAAAATTGTTTGTCCACAGTGCATATACCCAGATGCCTTTTTCATTTTTTTATATATCATTTCCCTCTCCTCTTTGCAGCCTGGTTTGTATTCACTGTGCAAGGCAACAGAGATGAAAATCATTCCTCATATATGCATAGAGTGAAATAAGGAGTCTGAAGGTACAGAAGTCAACACATCCAGCATGTATCACAAATACTAAATAGGGCTGGCACAAACCTGGAAACTTCTGAGGCGTGCTTGGGAGTGCCTCAAATATACTCTGCATGTAGCTGGACTCCCACAGGGAATACTGGTCCTCTCCTGAATAAGCCACAGCCTCCAAATGCAGCAGGAAGCTGCGGGTGCAACAGGAACCTGCCTTTGGGCACTGCAAAGCTGCAACTCCTGAGCTGTTTAGTTCAGTTCGCTGCCCTGATCAGGACACATCTGTGCTTTCTTTTAATTATAAACACAGATCAGCTTTCCAGGAAGGTCAGAGTAAGGCCATAATTAGCTCATTAAGCAAATTGTTCTACTATCTGATCAGGCTTTTAGTTCATTATTTCCATTGCCTCTTTTAATATCTAAATGGAAAAGATAAAATTATCAACTGGTATCAATAAGGGAAATGCTGGCTACAGTCAACAAAGCTATAGAGAGTTACAAATAAATTAGGGTCTGGCCTTTCTTTTCTTACATTGTTGCCCGACTTATGTGTTTATTTTGTTGGAAATTTTTAAGATTCACTCTGTCATGCAGGAAAAGCCTTGAACCTTGAATACATTCACACTGTGGTTAAGTAAAGCACACTTTACTAGGGTGGGAGAGAAACATAACCGGAAGATGAGAAGACAGTGAGGAGCGAAGGCTGAGAACTGCATTTGTGTGTTGGTTTGTGTTGTGTGCTGAGATCACAGAGTCACAGAATCACAGAATGGTTTGGGCTGGAAGGAACCTGAAAGACCATCTCATTGCAACCCCTGGAATGGGCAGGGACACCTTCCCCTAGACCAGGTTGCTTCAAGCTCCATCCAGCCTGGCCTTGGACACTTCCAGGATGGAGGAAGCATCTGCATCTTCTCTGAGCAACCCTCGTAGTAAAGAATTTCTTACTAAGGTCTAATCTAATTCAAAGGCTTTGATTTCTACCCCTACTTTCTGCTACTCAAGAGGCAGGACCCTGCATTGATGCCACTGTGTGACTTGGAACCATCTTCCTTGTTTTTTATTATTCATCAGACAATGTTACAGCTTGATTCAGAGATAAATTACAGACTGCCTCTGATTTTGATGAATGCCGGTGCCCCCAGAGGATTTGTGCTGCAGCTGGTGTGCACTGTGTTCCCAGCCCCTTAGGTAGTGAGCCAGGAAATGGGGGATGTCATCTGCCAGGGCATTTAGACATTGAGAAGACTGAAATACTTGCATGGATCAGGACTTCATTGCTTCTACTGCAGATTCAAACCCAAATAGCATAATGCACAACACTTAGGAAAATGGCGTTTTTGTCCACTTTATAGCTGTGGAGACAGAGGGAAACACAGGAATGATCAGAGTGAATGAAACCAAAGGTTCACTCATTCCACTACCTTGTTTTTCACAAGGACCAGTAAGATTAATTCAAGGCTGAGATACTTGGAATTAAATATCTGAACCGGAGGAGATTTCCTTCACCGGTCCTAGATGATCTGCATGGACATGTCACAGATCTACTGGGCCCCTGAGCCCTCCTGGAGGATCAATAGGAGGCAGCCAGCACTCACAGAACACCTGAGACAGCACTAACCTGGGTTTAGAGATTGAACTACACCCTCCAGAGTCTGGGGGTTGTTTATCCCATCCAGTGAAGTGCCTGCGATGGGGCAGCTGAATTCCCCTCCCCATTTCCGTGATGGCTGCACGGTGCTGCACATGATGGAAGTGCACACACAAATGTCAGCATTTCCATCTCAGCGTCTTCCTTTGCAAGCCCAGTCCCATTCTGGAGAATGTTTTAAAAGAAAGCAAGCTGATATCCAGGGATATTCTCAACAAAATACCCCCTCAGTGAGGACTCTCAGATTTTGGCAATCTGCAGGTTCGGGTTTTCTGAAACAGATGTTAAATCCAAATACTCACGCTTAATAGGTCCTGGAGGACCTTCTTTTCTGGTATTTTGCTATTCTTTTTCAAACATTAATCTATATTTTTGGCCTTTGTACCATTTTGTGGCAATTATTTCTACATTTTTAGTGTTAATTTATTTAAAACCTGCTGTTTGTTAATGCCTTTGGGCACTCATCTGTGTAAATGAATTAGTATTTCCCTATTCATTTTCTTTCATGTTGTTCATAGTTTTATAAACTTCTGCTTAAGTCTCTTTTTTTTTTTTTTTAGACTGAGGCATCCTAATTTATTTAATTTCTTATCTTGAAAAGCACCATATACCTTCAGCCATTTTATTGCCTTTTCTGTATCTTGTTTAGACCACCCTGGCCATGCTGAATATGTATGACATGTAAAACATGCATAAGTTGTTGCGTGAACTCCTGAAAATCACTTCTGAGAGGTCTGTGTTCCGTGTAGGGGATCTTTGCCAGCTCAGTGGAGTTGAGGGACCAGAAGCCTCCAAGTTCATCATTGTAGATGAGTCCCTTTTATTCCTGGCCCCAAACAACTGATTTAGACCATGGAGAAGATGCAGCAGACATCCTTAATTCTCACTGCTTCCCTGGCCATGTGAGCAGAGCTACATTCTTTTCTCACTTGTAATATTTGAAAGCAAGAAGAAACAAAACCCCGACCAAACAGTGCAAAACAAAAAGTAGAGTATAAAAGGTGAATGGGCTTCTGGAAAGGGTCTTCAAATAGATTAAAGGGTTAAGGAAGATGTGCCACTGGCTCTGTTGGCCAGGAGAAGGGCTTAGTGAGCCAGACAATCTTGGAGTACGTGTACCCACAAAAGTAAGAAGCAAATAATCAATGGGGTGCTTTATCAGCACGGTATTCAATTAAATTTCAATTAAGAAGGAAAATAATGCAGCAGTCATTATCTAAGTTGTGGCCAGGTCCTTAAACCAAATGTCAAGATACCCTTGTCAATTTGTAAACAGTTCAGATAAGGAATAAAATTCTCCAGACTGCACGGGAGGCCACTGTGAGCATCCCTAATGGTGTCTGTCCTAGCCCGGGAAACACTTGCAGTGTCTTGTTTACCAAAGTTAATGCCTCTCTTTTGAAAGACAATCCAATAAAACCTTTTTGAATAGAAATTTAAAAAGAAAAAAGTAAGAATGAGACATTATCAGGAATATGTGATTACTAAACCAGACTAATTCTGTCTTTAGCGTGGTAAAAATCACATTATTTCTCAATGGAAATTCTTTTGAGATATAAGAAGATGCCAGCTTGATGGAAACGCCTCAAATCCAACATCCACACTTTATTTACCACTTCAACCACCAAGCTCTACAGAAGCAATTTATCTCTATTTCTTGGCTTGCCTGCCTTTGCCTGCATAAGGCACAAGGAACAGACAAACAGCTGAGTAATTGTTTGATTTAGGATTAGAACTGAGACTTTCCTGGATCCCAGGCCCAGATACGGGACCTGTACCTCTCAAGGTAGGATGTCGTTTACAAAAGGACCATTTTGACCAGTGTTGTCTTCTTCAGTGACTGGAGTAGTCCCACCAGATCAGTAGGAGATGAAAACTGATTTCAGTTTATGACAAACAGAATGTAGAATCATGGAGCCATTATGGGCTGTATTGTGTCTAAAAAAGAAACAGATAAGAGATATTCTAGTCCATAGAGAAATAAGAAACAGAAATGTAACAGATTTCCATCCCAGTCCCATAGATGGAGTCTCTTTGGCTTTCCATCAGGTAGCACAGCGTTGGCCTTTGGCAGATTTTGACCTCTCACGTCGCTCTGTTTGAAGTGCCACAGCTTGTGGCAGCCCCTGGAGTGCACAGATGTGAGCTTTCATTGCCTGTGCTTCTTCCTCAATTGGAATGTATTTTAAAATCCACTTCATCTTACTTTTTCAAACTCTTCCTGTAACCGAAATGTAGGAAGCAAACGTGAGTTGTGTGCTTTTTCCATGAGTAGCAGCATGCTGTTACTCCTGCATTGAGAGCTGTGCCCATACACACTAACAAGTTGCTCTGTTACATGTTTTTCTTGACTATGATGCTTTTTGAATCATTCCCCTGTTGAGAGCTGGAAGGAAACCACAGAAACTTGGATTTTTGTGTTGGCTTTTTCCCTTGCATGTCTTTTGTACTCGGACTAGATATGCATTTCTCTTTTTCTTGTTCCTGCTTTTTAGGAAGCAAACGTGAGTTTCACGGTTGTCGCTACCTTTTCACTTGCTCAGGGACATCTCTCTCCCCAGCTGGATTTGCTTTTCTTTCATCACTTTCCTTGTGTGATTACAATCCACTGATGCCTTTGGCATATTGTCCTGTGTCAGCAGACCAGGATATATTAGAGGCTGTTGAACAGACAGAATCTAAGCTCAGGATTAAAGTGTGTTTTGATATGTGCCATTGCTCTGTTCCAAGGGGATAATGATTTATTGATTTATGGTTTTTATTCACTACAAAACCAGGCTACCTGCTGAGCTCTGGCTGCCTCACTGCCAAATTCGATCCTGTGCCCATTTTATTCAGGAGTAGAGGGGGTGCTGTGTCTCACTGAGGACACAGAGTAAATCCAGAGGGATTCCCATCCTTCAGGGATAGTTACTTCTGTAATTTTGGGGAGTGCCATTATTTTAAACCAAGCCCAGGGCCAGAGCAGTTATTGCATCAGCAGGAATCCCACTTGAAAGAGGGATTAAGCCGGGGATATGTTGGTTTTTCATTATTATTTTGCTCTAGCCTGTGTCACAATGCACAATGCAAATTGGTGTTGACTAACACCACCTGGGAGGCAAATCAGGCTAAAAGAATAGAATATAAATACAATCAAACCTATAGTTCAAATCTATATATTGTAACAATTTTTGGGGCAGAATAAAAAAAAAGTAAGTTCCCCTTTTTTCTAATTTGGTATGACATTTTATTTCAGAATTTATTCTGGAATAACTCAAGCTATTTGAAGAATGGCTGGAAAATTAACATTTTTCTTAAATAAATTTTTACTGTGTTTGCAAGCAAAGAACAAACCCAGAGTTTTGCAGAGATATGTAAAAGTTTCACTCTGGGCCTGGGAAATGCCAGGGGAGAGCTGTGCAAGAGAGATCCCAGCTAGAGAGATAAGATTCCTTCTTTCTTCCCTGGAAAGCATCTGCCCTGCTCAAAACAGTGGGATTTCCCCTAAAAAATATCCATATGGGATCAGATCACCTCTCCAATAGCTCAGGACCTTGTCTTGGACCGTGGCCCATAGTGGATGCTTAAAAAGACTAAAAAACCAGAACAAATGTAGTAATACTTTTTCAGAACACATCCCCAAGATTCAGACACCTGCAGCTCAGGGATTTCGTGACCCAGAAGAGCTGTCTCAACCAGAGACAGATTTTGCTTGCGTTGATGATTCCATTAACTTCTTAAGTCTCCGTGACTCCTCCGTATCACCAAAATTCTGTGACAAGAAATTCCGCAGGATGGCAAAAATGACATGTTACCTTTTTTCATTTTCAGCCAGTCAGTTTCTCGTCTCACTACACAAACCTGCCTTAGTTTATAGGGGGGGAAAAAACCAGACATTTTTTCCTACTGAAAATTTTTTTCATTCTTCCATTGACACAACAGACTGAGCCTCAGAAACAATGTACAAAACCAGTCATGTGGAACTTTCCTCATCATTGTTTACACCCCATTTGATAAATTTGTATTTTTTGAGTTTTATGAGCCATGGATTAAATAGGATTAGATGAGTCTGAACATGAGGATGATTGCAGAGCTTAAGTGGGAGAAGAGAAGGTGAACTGGTGATACAGAAGGGAGGAAGGAGAAGAGTGAGAGGTATTGTGGTTTCACCCCAGCCAGCAGCCAAGCCCCACACAGCCCCTCACTCACTCCTCCACCAGTGGGATTGGGGAGAGAATCAGAAGGGTAAAAGGTAGAAAACTCGTGGGTTGAGATAAAGACAATTTAATAGGGAAAGCAAAAGCCTTGCACAGATGCAGAGAAAAACAAGGAATTCATTCACTGCTTCCCATGGACAGGCAGGTGTTGATTCATCTCCAGCAGAGCAGGGCCCCATCCCACGTAAGAGTGACTTGGGAAGACAAACGGCATCACTCCAAATGTACCCCCCTTCGTCCTCCTTCCCCCACTGTACACATTGACCATGATGTCACACGGTTGGGAATATCCCTTTGGTCAGTTGGGGTCACCTGTCCTGGCTGTGTCCCCTCCCAGGCACCCCCAGCCCCTCCCCAGCCTGGCCCTGGCTCTGTGTGAGCCTTGCTCAGCAATAACAAAAACATCTCTGTATCATCAACCCCGTGTTCAGCCCAAACCCAAAACACAGCCCCACACCAGCCCCTGGGAAGGGAATTAACTCAGCCAAAACCAGCACAGAGGGCGAAGAAAAAACCAGTGAAACCTAGAAAACACATTTTGTGATTGTGCTGTTCGGCACAGGGGAGAGCTGGCCCAAAACCCGGAACTCCCTGAACTTTGCCTTCGTGTATTGTCAAGCGCACGCAGCTTCAAACGTGGTGGTTCAGGCTCCCATCTGTTACTATTCCCACCAACATTTGGCACAAAAATTGTTGTTGTCTTCCAAGGATCCTGATGGTCTTTTCTAGTGGCAGTTGTTCTGGACGCTGCCCCGCAGGGCAGGTGTGACAGTACCTAATTTATAATTGGGCAGTTAATTGTGGCTTGCTTGACTTTGCTCAGCAGGACCACATGGGAGCCCCAAACAGCTCCTGTAAATCTGGTTTTGTTCCCTGTCCAAACATCCTCATGGCTGCCTCAGGGAAGAAGCAACAGCACAAGGCAAGTTGGGAGTGGAGGTATAAACACCATCTTCTGTCTCTCCTTAGGCAGCAATAACAGAACTTCAGGATATTTCAGTACCTCTGACAGCCATACCCACCCACATAGGGCCATACCCACCCCCTTGGGTCTGGCCCCACACTTGGAAAAGGTTTTCTTTGGGTGAAATACAAACAAGCCTTTTCTCATCCTTCACAAGGTCTTGTTTTGTGTGCAGTTACAGGAAGCCAAACCAATGCACGAGTGGGAGAGGGAATGTGAACGGGGGCTTCCTTGTGGCGATAATTAGCCAACAACCAGAATTTCTTGGGTGGTCTCTGCCCCGATGGTCACCAGTGCGAGTATGTAATGAGATGTGACTCTCACGGGCCTAAGGCAAACATCTGAACCTCAGAAACAGACTGCAGAGATCAGCTGGAATCATAACCTACAAACTTCTATTTAATCTCTTTCTGGTTTTTTATCATGTGGCAATATGGGGCTCTTCTTTATCATCTTCCCCCTTTTTAAGTGGGACAGAGTATACTGTTTCTAACTGACATGATATCTCCCACAGACACAGAATGACCCCAGTCTCTAGCCCTGAAAGCATTTTTCGAGAATAACCTTCAGGAACATATGTTAGAAATTGAGACATACTCTGAAGGAAGCAAGTGAGAGAAAAAGAGTTCAGAAAATAGAAGCAGATCATCGTAGTACTATAGTAACACACTCCATTTTTCATTTACTCATTTGTATATGATTTTTAATATTTTGGGTTTTTTTAAATGCTGGGAGATTCCACAGGAAGCCAAAAGAAGTGAATGCTATTAACAGCTGCTGAGCCCTGAATATTTTTGAAGGTCAGGTGGTCATTTCATTATTTAAATATAAGCTTAGAGATACAGCTTAGCATAGTAAAAACACAGTGCAGGATCTTATGCTTTGTGACTCTTGTGAGATAGCTCCCTACTTAAAATTATCACGTGGTATTAATATTTATCCATACACATGAATTATTTATACTGTGGATTTGTCTTTGCTGCCCTTTCAGCCTCCTTTCAGTCATGGAGATGGCTGACCTAGAACATCACCTCACTGTCACCTGTGTGTTCCTGTTGTAGAGTCCTAGAGAGCCAAAAATACAGTTTCACACTTGATGGAAAGGGAGGAAAGGAGGCTAGGAATAATTGAAATTGTGTGTATAATTAGCCATGTCCTCTTTCGTTTGAAACTATGGAAGAAGTTAAACCCAAAATTATTCTGCATTTCCTGCCTCTTGGAGTGGTTGTCTACATGACTGTGATTATCCTGATTTTCCTTAGCCATTTCTAAAGGGATGTGTGGGATCTTCTCTATGTTTTCCTTCTGAAGGGTGAGGAGAGATTTTTGGCTGTAAATCCAAACCAGCCCTTTATTCTCTCTTCTTGCACATGCACTGATTTATGTGGACTTGATGAGTGGAGGGAAAGCTTTCTTAGAGACAGAAATAGAGGATAAAAAGAATACAGAAATAGGATAAATATAGGATATAGGATAGAAGGTAGGAAAGGATACGCAGCCAGGTCTAGCTTCCTACCGTCCTGTTTAATAGTGGTGTGTGAGCCACCTGAAAGTGAAGAGCTCAGCTTGAGGCCCAGAGAGTGTTTCTCAAAATCCAGAGATTCAGCAGGAATATTCCACATGACATTTCTCTTTCTTCTCCATCATTCCCTGCTCTGCCACACAGACAGCCCATTATCTGTCTCCTCAGGCAATATAACAAGCCAGGTGCCAGAAGGACAAAAGCTTTCAGACCTTGAAGCCTGCAATTTGCCTGAGGAAGAGAGAATGAGCGGCAAAGGTCAGACGCACCGGTAGTGTCCTGGGCCTGATGTCCCTTTGGCTTTAGGGAGCTCCCAGGCAATTGCAATGTATTGCCAGGCACAAAGGTGCCTTAGGACCCAGCCCTCAGAGTCTGAATTGGGCTCAGCCTTCCCTTTTCCAGTGCTTTGAAAGGCTGGCAGCAAAGCTCGGGTCAGGGAGAAGAAATCGCGCTGCAGAAATATTTCTCACCTGGATAAATCATTCTTTTCTCCCCATGTGACTTTCTTTGCAATGAAACGGTCTCACAGCACTTTTCCCATCTGTGCTGTGGAAATCTCTCTTGGCCCTGCTGAGCAGCCTGGCCATCCATCATGTCAGAGCTGAGCTACCTGAGAGGAGAGCACCAGGGACTGGCACCTCACCCACCTGCCTCAACAACTGCACACCCAGAGCAGAGCCTGGCCTCAGCTCTCCCCATGGCAGACACGTTCCCTGCCCTGCTCGTCCTTAGGCCTTTCCCGTCACTTTCTCCCAATTTGTTTCTCACGGTTCAGTGGAAAAGTGAAAGCAGGCATGTACACAGGGTCTTACTTACCTTTAGGTGAATATCTGTAGCATCAATCTTGGTAGCAAAGAAAGTCTCAATTCCGTCACCTCTGTCTTTCCCCTGTTCTATTAGAGCTCATGTTCACATTTCAGACCTAAAGAGAGGCTGATTTGCTCTTTCCTGCAAACTTTGCCTTGCCAGAATATTTCACATCAGCTTTAACTGTCAGGCAACAAAAAGCAATGGGTACAAAGTGATGACTTAGTCCAGCATCTGTTGAAGTCTATGGTCACCTCACCTTCAGATCACGACCTAAATCCTTATTCCTAAAAGCAGCTTTGACACTTAATCCTTGGAGGAAAAAAAAGAGATGGAGTGAGTAAAATACAATAAAACTCTGACATTTCTGTATTTGAAGGACACATCAACCTGAAAGCAAAAGCTCTGCTTGACCTATGTAGTGGCTTCCCAAGTAAACTGTGAGGAGAAGTGGGATGACTCCATCCTTTTGGAAAGTTAAACCTGAGGCTGAACAAAAGGGAGGAACATAGCTCAAGTTTCAGAGAAAATATAGCAAAGATGGAGGAGTGATCTAATAGTCCCCTTTCTCCTGATGTAGTCATAATAAATATAATGGAATTTTTTTTTTTTTTTTTTTTTTTTTTTTTTTTTTTTTTTTGTTGTTGTTGTTGTTGCAATGAGTAAAGGCCTCATCTTCTGGTCTTGTAGAATGGCTCTTTAGCCTTCCTGTTGCAGGTAGTACTCTCATCATGCCCACGGCCTGCACAAAACCTGCACCTTGTGTTACAGATGGCTTCTCAGCCGTGCTTGCTGCAGGATGTTCTCAATGCAAAAGCCATCAGAAAAAAAAAAAAAAGTGTTTCACATTAGAACAAGTAAAAACTCTTTTACCAGTCACTGTTAGTACAGGCTGGCAGTGTTCCTCACCCACCTAACCTTTAGTTCTGTGCAGTGTGCAAGGTCAGCTCCCTTTGTGCCTGCTGAGAGCCTCTGAGTTTGGCAGGAATTTTGCATGAATGCAGATGTCTACAAAATAGGAGTTTGTTGACGGGATCAGGACCTTTTGAATAATTCTGAAACGACAACACAGCTGGAATGAAGAGCTTGACACGTGTTCTGTGTCTGTGGGTGGGTCATTGATTGCTCTTGGGTGTACACAGAAAACAAAAACATCTGAGGTCACTCTCCACATCCCTCTCACTACATAATGCTGGGCTATCCTTGCTCAAAACCACCAGATATCCCAGTCTTTTTCCTTAAAACGCTGGGCTCCAGAGTCATGGTAACACACAAGCTTTTCTGCCTTTCTTCTAGAACTACTTCTATAAATAGATAGCCAGATGACTTCTAGATTTCAAAGCTTCTAGGAAAAATAAAACCCATGAACACTAAAGCTTGAAAAACACAAAAAATATAACGAGCTTCCTACTTTCTAAACACTACATCAATAAATGTTGTCCTTCCAAGGACTGCCTCTTTTTAGTATTGCAGCTTTTAAGCTAAGCTGATAACCTGGCAACAGCTCAGGTCAGCAGGAAGAGAACTGGCCTTGCCTGATGGGAGAGTTCACCAATCTCTCAAAGCTGGCATTTAGGATAGAATTAATCTCATTTAATAAAATTTATCTTTGGAAGGTGTCCCTGTCCACAGCAGGGCATTTGGAATTAGGTGGTCTTTAAGGCCCCTTCCAAACAAAACCCTTCTGTGACTGTGATTCTGTGATATATAAAAGTAAGATGTCTGCTCAAAGACAGTCATTTAAATCCCCATCCCAACTATTTCAGACTTTCATCTCAGCTAAGCTGAACTGCCTTCTGCAAGTGTGAGTTGCTGTCCTTCGACTGCAGCCAGTGTTTAAACAAGCTGCTTGTACAGTTAAATGTGTGAGAGTTAAATGCACTCTCATTTGTGTGGATAAATGGCTGCCATCCACAGGCTATGGAGACACTGCAGAATGACATAAGAGTAATAAGCTACCTTCAAACAAATGGGTTTTACCAGTTTAACTAATTGCACTTCCTGGAAAGAAAAAAGTAAAAGATTTTGGCTTCTTCATGAAAGATAAAGTTCATGAATGCTTTATATTGGTATCTATATTGCTCTTTAATATATGATATTTTCCTTCAGGACACAAAAAAAGAAGAGGCAGCTCTCCTGCAACATAACCAAAGTAAAATGCATCTGGCTCAGACGAGTGTTTAATGGGGCTGTGAACTCTTAGCTGCAGGGATCAACTACTTGTTTTGCATTTGTGCTGTGTGTGAAACATTGGATTCTTAATCTGTGACTGATTCCAGGTAGTGTTATAGTAACAATATATAACAGAATGTGTCTCTCCCTGTAAAAAATAATTTCACATAGTTCATGGAAATGAGCCACTGTCTGAATAGATAAACATGTCAGATTTGTTACCGTCTCCAGGGCTGGGTATGTGAAATCAGAGAAGTAATTTATCTCTACCTTAGTTTTGATTTTATACCAATTTCTTTTGCTAGAGATTGACTCTAGTTCCCTGTTAGGAAAAAAATATGATGCAAATAAGATCCAGAGAATCTTAAAATTTGAAAGAAACAATTTAATAATAAGAGTTCTATTCAATGTGGCTTCCTACAGTATTGCTGAGGACTTTTCTGAAAACCACCATTAAAACGAGGCCTGTAGCCAAGTGCCAGAAGCCTCAGTTGTGTTTGTCCACTCTCGGAAGTGACTCGTCTCCCAGCCCAGCCCAGGAGTGGGGGCTAAAACACAGCTCCTCCATTATTCAGGTGATATCAGCTGAGGACGCTCAGCTTTGCTAACAGAGGAGGTGGAGAATGTCTCTCCCTTTCCCGTTAAAATCTTCTCCTGCAATTGCCTCAGTGTGTGTGAGTAGATATAATAAGCAGATTGCAGATATTAATTAATTATGTGAGTTAACTTTTCACTTGCAGCCTTCGCTGAACCTCTTTTGTTCCTTCGCCCTGGCTTTTGTAGAACTGAAGTTATTTCCCAGAGTGTGTGGCTTTTAACATGACTGTCTCCTGTGTTTGGCTGCCACAGCATACCAAGCACATGGAACATTTTAACAAGGAGTTTTTAATGAATCCCTGGGAAGAAAACACCCTCAAAACCAGTACTTCAGTACGTGAGTACTTATATTCACTGCAGCAACAAAACCACAAGAAAAAAAAAGGCAAATATTTTCTTCCACATTTTAAACAAACTTTAACCACAGCCATTCGCTGAGAAGCAGATTTGGAGAACGGGTTCTGTCTGCAAGGCTGCGAGTGAGTTATTTCAGACTTGTGGATGATTTGCTAGAAAGACGTGTTAAATTGCCGGTAATTTGAGCACCAGCAAGCAGTTTGCATACTCCTCACAACTTCTTCAGTAAATGCCATCACCTATTCAGTATTGCCCTCGGCTTCTCGCGCTTGTGTCAGGAAGAAATGAGAGATTTTTAACACAGCCAACGAGTTCAGTGCGAAGTGGAGAGGGCCAGAATTTCCCTCAGGTCTTAATCCCGGTGAAGGTTGAGGGCACTGCGTGGTTGTAATCAGTCACTTGTCTTTCTGAATTACTTTATTCCAAACCACGGGCAGCTCTGTAGTGTCTTCTTCTTCTGCCCTCAGAGGAATATTATGTGGCAAGAAAGCAAAACTAGAAAAGGGGCAATAAAGAAAATAATGGCAGAGGATTTAGACCCAGTGTTTCTGCTCGTAGGCCTTGTTGCTGACTTTATTCAGTGTATACTTAAATTACCAGCATGACTTCCCTATGGCCTTGTCTCGACTGTTTCAAGAATTAGAATTCAAGAATTAGAATTCAAGAATTGCAAAGCAGTTTCCTTGTGGGAAACGCTGCCATTTTCACGGGGTATTGAAGGCTGCAGATGAATTCCTGTTCTGAAACTGCAGCTTCCCCTCCCAAACCCCCAATTCCAGTCAGTCCTGCTGATTGCACCACCACCCTACCCTGGCTGAGGCACCACCTCCCTCGCGGGGTTCCCTGCTCGCAGAGAGGATGGGGAAGAGTTGGATAATGGACTTGAGGCTTTTAAGGCAAAAGAATGAACTGATGGTTTCAGACACCGTGGTCAAAGCCCCTTTTCTGCTGCTAATGATCTGTCTGGGAGACAGTAAATTATGTCTGTATTTCAGACAGAGCCGTTCCATGACTTTTAAGGTCAAATGGAAATCCCTAAACTAGGAATAGTTGTAATCACCAAAGTCTGAAAAACTTTTTACATCTTTTACTTTTTACATTCTTGCAAGGCTTTGTCAGAGCCACATAAAAGTTAGGACAGGAACAAAAGTACCAAGATCCTTTTGTACCTGAATTTAGAATAATTTTAAAATCCCTGAACCCATAGAGAATTAAAAAAAAACCCCACTAATAGACACTTCAGTTTTCAGAAAAGGGTAAAAAGCTAAACTCTCTTGTACAGCCATAGGAATCTTCAGCTCTAGGCTACAGAGTGAGAAGTCTAAGATCCAGTAAGTACAAAATAATATTAAAGTTTTATGGCACCAGCTTGATCTGTGTGAATTCTGGGCATGCACACACACACTCCTGTGTATTTACTAAATCTGGACTTTGAGTCAGTTTGGGAGCAACATCTGAAGATGGTTGAAAATGATCATTCCTGATCAGGTTAAAGCTCCAATTGTCCTTGTATCCTCTGCCAATAAGGGATAGAAAATGTCTGTGTGACAACAAGGTCAGAAAGGCATAAAATGGTACCACTTTTCTGGTTAGAGAAGTCTCGAATCAGAAATGGTTTCTTTTATGGCATTATGTACTGTATATTTGGCTTCTGACTAAGGCAAGCAGCAATCCTGCAACCATCTGGGATTTCTCCATACTACCAGATTTTGGGGCAGCAGAAAATCCCCCGAAAAACAAAGAAAACCAAAGCATATCCCCATTTTCTGTTTTCCCTCTTGGTCACCAAGAAAGGGCTGAATATGAGCAAGCTGCAGAGGCCGGTCCCAGTTAGTGTATATACATTTATCCAGGATGGGTATTATGAGAGCTTACTAGGATGAGCTGGAATAAACTGTGATCTCCTTTTGGAAGATGTGCATTAAAAAAAAAAAAAAAGGATTTAAACACATTTTTCCTGCATGCTGGTTTAGCTGTCCTCTGACTGTGTAGGAAACATTTGCCTTCCCAATTTGGTGAACTTAATTTAAAAAATTTTGCTTAACCCATTTAGCAAATGAAGTTTCAAGTTTGAAGATAACCGTGAGTTAGTCAGAACTACAATTTTAGAAAGAAAATTTTTTGAATAATCTTGGCCACCTCTCCAGCAGACTTTACAGCACAGGTGATGTTATAGATTAATTTACTACTTCAGACTTTGGAATTTTTCCCAAAGATCTTCAACACTGACAGAGTTTTTATGACCACAGTCACTGCAGATTTAGGATATAGTCCAGCATCTATTAATTCAGAGGAAAAACTGCCTTTCATTCAGAAAACACTGACTCAGAAACCTATTTGCACTTTTTTGGAACTACAAACTATTGTAGTTTGTATTGTTCTGAACCTGCAACTTAGAGGATATAAGTTAATGTCCACCTATGCAAAGTGGAATTAAAAGAGTAAGAATAAACGCTGAAAAGGGCATTTGTGGCATGTTTTTTGCAGTTTCCCCTCTGTTGTCAAAGGTCTGCAATTACATGAGTTAAGGTGACTCCAAGCTCCTTGCCAGGCTGCAGAGCAGGATAACTGCACCTATCCATCAGCCTCTGACTGCAGCCAGATACAGATGAAGCAAGGAAGCCTGGGTGTTTAACAAATTACCCTGCTTATTTCATTTATACAGCCTTGACCTTAACTGCTGCCATAAAGCAGCTTCTGTTCCTTCCACGGGCAGGGATTTGTTTCTTCCAGAAGTTCCCTGGCAGTGCTGCCGCTCCACCACCTCCAGCAGTGCTGCCACCTCAGCCTTAATTCCAAGGCGCTTTTCAGGTGGGATCAAAGACATCCTCTTTGGATGCCACTTGTTGATTCACAGCTGGGAGTGGCATAGAGACTGACTTTGGCAGGGTCAGTTGGGAATACGAGGAGTTTGGTACTAAAGAGGGGTTTAAGATAGCAACCAGTGGCTTCTTTTATGGGAAAAGATGCAATGGGGAAAAGGGAGAAGTCCCATGGAGATACCTGCAACAGGTTCTTGTCTTTATAGTCCAAAGAGAAAAAAAGCCAATGATTCAGTGTGATTTATCTGATTCCTTTAATGAGGGGAAGGGCCCGTTTCTCTCAAGGGTTTGTAAGAATGGCAGAGTGACTCCCTCGGGTACAGATTACAAACCTTCCGTTTATGCACCTGTATTGGGGCAAATGAACCCTGCTGCTGGTGTTTTCCAAGGACCATTCACACTGCACATGGGGTTTAGGTTTCTAACTGAGCACTCTCCCTTGTCTTCCTTAGGAACAATCCTGGGGCCCTAATAAAGTCCTGCAAATACCTACGTGCAGTGTCCCTAACTGTAAGTCACTGTTATTTTCCAGCTTCCAGTCACTGTTGGATGTTTTCCTCCCATGTTACAATATTAATCACTTCCCAAAGATCATAATTTCTTCTTGTGGATATTTCTTGTCACCATTCACTGATTTCTTTCTCTTCTCTTCTCTTCTCTTCTCTTCTCTTCTCTTCTCTTCTCTTCTCTTCTCTTCTCTTCTCTTCTCTTCTCTTCTCTTCTCTTCTCTTCTCTTCTCTTCTCTTCTCTTCTCTATGAGCTGTGTCATATTCATGTAACACAGCACAGCTTTGGTGTCTTGGCTGTTGAAAAGCAACAGCAAGACCAGCTTCCAAGTGAACCAAAACTAAAAACAAACAATAAAATCAAAATTAATAATAAACTCTGTTCTGGAGCCTGAGTTTCCTTGAAAACATTAAAGATGTTTCTGACATTTTCAGAACATCACAATAGAGCAAATTTATCATTACTGGTGGAACAAAAATCAAAGTGCAGGAGAACTGACTGGTGTAACATCAGGTGGCCTGGAGCAGGCAGGGAACACAGGGGTGGAATTCTGCAGAATTTAATGTGGGTAGTAAAGCCAAAGGAAACAGGGAGTTTCTTCTGTAGGAAATCTATAGCTCTGGCAGCTGTTTAGCTGTTTTTATCTTAAAAATTCTTCTTTTTAGAGAATAAGTTCAAAATTGTTTCGCTGTACTCCAGGGTTTAGCAACATCCTAGAGGGAAAAACAGAAGTTTATCCCCTTGTGAAGTAGGGGAACAGAAGTCAAAGTGTGCAGTGTGAAAACTTCAGTTATAATTTTCACAAAGTACGGATGAGCTCAGGTGGAGGAAAAGATTAAATATTGACTTGAAATGAATTCATAGGTTTACATTTCCAAACATTTCAGAAAGACCGTCTTTTTCCAGTGGAGAAAATATTTCAAATGCTATTGTTTGGCCAGTCCACAGGTTTAGAGAAACATTTTTCATCTTTCTAACAATTTCTAAAAGTGTCATGCAAGTTCTGATGTGTGAGTGGTAATGCAGGAAGCAATATTCCATACAGCATTACCTGATGTGATACCAAAATCTGCCACTGACCCAACCTGCAGGTGTAATTTGTAAGAAAAGCACACGCCCAAAATAAACCTCAAAAAATGGCATAATCTAGCTACTCTTCATTAAATTTTGTGAATTGATTGAGTATTATCACCTTTGCCGCACAGACAATCAAACAAGGTTGACAGTTTAGCAGGTGCACCTCGATTACAAAATCTTTTGAGAAGATGAGGCAATGATATGATTTCCTTTCTTTGATAAAGATTGTAGTTGAAGAAATGGAAAGGCTAAATGCAGGCAGAAGGAAAACCAACTCTGTGTTTTACATAAAGTTTTCCCTTTCCAAGGAGCAAGCTGAAGGTTGTGTCACTGGAACAGGAACCCTTCAGTGTTTCCTGTGTTGCCGTTGTGTGCAGGAACACGAAACACGACCCCAGCAGGACAGGGAGAGTATTTTTGTCTTTCAGAAGACATCAACAGAAAGCTGAGATCATATCCTTGATTCCTGCCAGTCTTTTTCACCATGATAAAGAGGGCAGAAAGCCCTGATTCTGAAGAGACAAACCCTCCCACCCCCTGTGAACTCCTCCTGAGATGTGGCTGCCACCACTGAATCTGCCACCACTGCTGCTGGAGTGGCATTCAGCTCCCAGCTAACCAGAGAATACAGTTTTGCAAATAATTTTAATGTCTACAGTGTAAATGCTTTTCTTAAAATAAAATCAAATGTGTTTTGTTGGTTGTTTTTCTTACAAATAATTCGAGTTTGGAGAGCTGTTTAGCACTTAAGTGCTGCCATAGAGAAAACAACTTTTCCTCCAAGTACTCAAAGACATGATCTTGAGCAGGAATTTTCTCTCTTCAAAATGCTAATTAAACAAAACAATGAATTTTGATAAATAAGTGCATCTACAAGTTCCTGGCCTCGGGGAAGTGTCACCACAATATTTATTGTTTGCAAGAATGAGTATCTCACATAAACACTTTCCCCTATTAAAAGATACAAAGCTTGTGTTTCAAATTAAAACAGCTGTGAGGAGCTGTGTGTGTGTTTGTGTGTGAGAGGGTTTTTCAGATGAGGTCTGAAAATAGATAGAGAGTCAATTAAGTGGAAAAGGACAAGGAGAAGGATGCTGTGAGAGGAGGATGTGCAGTGGAACTTGGGTGGAATTGGGAAACCCAAAAAAGTCTGATGGAGAGGTTGACCCCCGCAGCCCTGCCTCTATCAGTGACTTTTGCATTTGCCGTTTTCAGGGCAGTTGGAGCCAAAAGTGAGATCAGATATTTACTGGAAGTGGTTCATAAGGCATTTAGAAATGGTCTGTATCTGTCTGGTAATTCCATTTTCTTTCCTTACTCCGAAGGCCAGACCCGTGTTTGTTAACATGGGGATTTCTGCTTGAAACCTGGCACATTGGGCACATCTACAGCCACAGAACACAGCAGAGAAACAGCAGGATAAAACCTGCCTGCATGGAACCAGAAACAATTAAACCTCCTGCAACAAAGGCAGTTTAACTGAGATATTTAAATTTATTAAACAAAATGAAATGCTTTCAGATTTGATTTTCCTAGATTTTGTTGTGATGGAGGTAGGACATCTCAAGGAACTGGGGATTTCAGGTTGATGTGACCAAGGAGCAGCACACAGAACAAACACTGAGAGCTGTAAAACAATTGCATGTTGAGTTATTTATTTTCAAGTAAACCTCCTGCTTCTGTTTCGCAGAATCACAGACTCCTTTAGGTTGGAAAAGGACCTCCTGAGTGAGTCACCCCATCCATCACAGGCACCCAGTCCCAGAAATTCCATAAAAAGATAAGATGTTAACACCTGAAAACGAGCAAGTGCTTCTACATTTTTCCATTCCCTCAGAAGAAGCAGGTTAATTTGTATTCAGGACTTTTCTATACACCTTTCATTAATATTCATTTGTATTTACATTACATTATTCTTTGTACTAACAGTAGGGAATATAAACTATTTTCTATATATAGACAAATATATTTAAACAGAGAAAGAGAGAGCCTTTAAGAGATGTAGAAAAAACCACTATTATTATTTTCGTTAGAATATTTTCTCACTTCCTTCCTGATCTGTTTTTATAACTATTTGTTAAGGCAGTCCATTGTGCTTTATCAAATTACAGCCATAAAGGCTTACATTTCGCAATTTTTATGTTATTTGTGAGAAGAGTAGGAAGTATCATGGGCATCTTACGGTTTCTAAGGCAGGAACTTCTTTTGGACTTCCCTGATGGCTCCCAGACTGAGGAGGGAAAATGAGGGTGTCGGTGTTCCTCGGTGCGACAAAGGACAGATTCCTCACGGCGCTGTGGAGAAATGGTGTCACCACTGTGGTAACAAATTGCCAGGATTTCCCCTTCTCAGAGCAGGACCCTGCAGCTGTAACGGGAAGTGTGTGTGGCTGGTGTAGGACCCACATGCAGAGCTGGCACAGCCTGACCCAGTGGGCTCTGATTGTGCCCTGCGTGCTCCAGACGTATTTTTGTCCCCGTCCTGCTCCCTGCCAGATCTGGGCACCAGAGATGCTGAATGTCAGCACATATTTTAACTCCTGACAGCAGGCTGAGGACAGCAATGCGAAAAGGGGATGCAAAACCTGCTTTCAAATCTGCCCATGAGTGGGGAAATAGCAGTGGCTTGGTGAGAGGAGGAGGAGGAAGGTTTGTCTCCTCGGGGCTGGGTGAGGTCCAGCGCTCGTCGTGCCTGCAGTTCACCGAGGACAGATGGGAGCCCAGTGACCCTTCCCAAACGGTGCTGGTCTCCAGCCAGGCTCGAGGACAGGTATCTGTGTGCAGCTGGTGCTCGCTGGCATCTTTGGACAGGCTGGACAGAGGAGCCGAGGTCCGAGCGACCTGCAGAGCCTGAGCTGTCCTCTCGCCCTGCTGCAGCAAGGCTGAAATAAATTGGCAAGAAACTCTTCCCTTATGCCACCTAAACATGAATTTTGTACATTGTGTTTTCATTATCTTCCCTGGGTAATAGACCCTTCAGAAAATATGATGAGCTTTGTATTTTTGCAAAAGCTTCGCAGACTTTTAAGCAATGTATATATGTATATTTATTAAAGAAGCAGTTCTGGGACATCCAGAGTTACAATTTAGTTGGGTTTTACAATTAACTCTCAATTCTGTTTCGCATATTTCTAAAAGAAAATCCAGCATATCCTTCTCATTGACATGGATAGAAAAGCACACACCACCCCCCAACCCCTAAAAACCCACAAAGTAGGGTAAGTTAAATATTTAGAAAGTATTTTCATATACTTTACCTTAATTCACCTGTTATGAAGGAAACTGTGTTAATGGAGAAATTTTGCATTAAGAGTCAGACTCTTTTTGACACGGACAAAATCAGCACTGAAGCAACACAGATTATTATCTGAGTGATGAGTAGAAGATGAGTAGCAGCCAGAATAGATTTGTCATGAACAAATCATGTCAAGCCAATCCAAACTCCCCCTGTGACAGGCTACCAGACTTTGTGGATGGAGGGGAGCAGTGGATGTCACGAGTCTTGGCTTTGGGAAGGCTTTTGATGTGGTCTCAGATGGAACTCTCGTAAGCAAACGAGGTCTAGATAAAACTAACAGGTACAAAAAAAATAGGAGTAAGTGCAGCCAAGGTACAGATACTGATGGGAAGAGACACTGCAGGAGGTTCTGCAATGCGCTCTTCTAGGTCAGGCTCTGTCAGTGTTTCTGTTGAATCTAATGAGCCAGACACAGGAAATACATTTTGGAAGACAGGCTTAGAATTCAAATTCTTAGAGATGCAAACAGATAAAAATGACATTCAATTAATGTCATGGGGGAAAATGTAAGATTAGGTGGGAGTAATTAGCTCCACAGACAGAAATCAGGGAACAATCAGCAATTCTAAAGTCAGCACTGGGATTATGGCTGATCACAGGTGGAAACAAGGCAATGATGATGTGCTGTTGCAGGTGCCTTCCCTTTTTACACAGCAGCACTCACAGGGTTTGAGCTGAGCTCATCTTTGTACAGGACACTCCTGGAGAAAGGAGGAGCAATTAGAGTCTCTAGGAGATCAGTGCAAAATCTGAGCTTGGGAAAAAAGCTGACAAAAAAGGACTAAATATGGGTTTTTTTAGTGTGAAGAGATGATGGAGAGAGCAGGTTTTAATTACAAAAGAGGCTGCTGTTTAATGAATTCTTCATTGGCATAAACTGTAGCAAAACAGATCCAAATAGATTAGAGGAATGTGTTTCTAGCAGTGCAGAGAGGCAGCGTTTTTAAATTGATTTTTTTTTCTAGGGGTATCATGGTTTGTCCTTCTGCATGTTGACTTCTGTTGGCCTTGAGCTCATGAGTGGTTCAGCAGCAGTCTGGGACACCCAGCTAGAGAACCCAGCAAGGGATTGCACAGCTTGGGTTTTATAGAAAGCCTGTGGATGAACCAGATGTACCTGTAGACAGCATTCCTGCAGCAAAGTTTGTATTTCTGTAACTCAGGGCACCGCTCAAGTCCCCATGGCCATGCTCACGTATTTCAGGCTCATTCCAGGTGTTCTGGGCTCCCTACAGGTATTTCAGGAATGGGTTCCTTTTATTTTATTACAGCACTGATGCATATGAATGCTGCCCATGCTGTGTGGCCTTAAAACAGGGTCTGCTCACATGCACATTGTGCTGCAAGGGCAGAATCACCTTGAACGAGGAGCCACACGTAGCGCCAAAGGCAAAAAGATGCTCCAAGAAGTGAAAATGGAGCAAAGAATCAGTAAAATTACTGAATAATGTTGAGACTGTAACACAGAAGGGTTTGAACAGAGCTGTGACTTTAAGAAAGGTGGGTGAGGAAATACATAACTGATGCAATTCTAGACAGCAGTGACCGGCCAGGGTGTCCTTGTCCCCACCTCTACTTGCTGCACTCGTGTGGTACATCCTGCCTTAAACCAGGTCAATGCTACGTGGTGAATTCCCAAACGGGTCTCCAGAAGGTCAGCCAGGTTTGGGAAGGTTTGGAGCCCTGCAGTGAGTGTGACATATGAACACACGCCTCAACTGAAACCTCTTCAGTGGTGGGACAGCTCATCTCACACTTCTGCACAGTATTTAATACATTCTGTTCACAGAAGGGACGGGATGTGCTCTTAATGAAGCACAAACGTCAAAAATCCAGCACTGAACTACTATCTCAGATGTTGCTGAAAGTGTAAGAAATACTGGTGACACGACCATGTCACATCATATCAACCTCTCCTTACATTATTTATTCCAATTAATAATGAAAAAATCATGAAAGGTATGAAGCTACTGCTGATTTTTCTCTCTGACAGAAAAAAAATCCCTAAAACCACGTTACAGCTCAAGGCAGAATGGGTGAACAGTGCCAGAGAGGTGGAGAAGGGGAGGTGAGATGTTCCTTAATTACTTGCCTAAAGGAGCGTTGAGGCCGCTTTTCAGGCTTTAGGCATTTAAATGCAATGTCTGCATTAAAACATAATCACCAAAATTTACAAATGTAACTGCTGCAGCTTCAAGCCATGGTCAGTGAGATGTTGGCTCATCTTTGTCTGGAGCCTTTTGGAGATTGGAGTGTAACCTCTGGGTGCAGAAAGAGAAAACAGGGATGGTTTAACTTAGATGTGAGTTATCCAGCATGGATTCCCAACTGAAGTTCTGAAATTTATCTATCTATCTATCTATCTATCTATCTATCTATCTATCTATCTATCTATCTATCTATCTATCTATCTATCTAATCTATCCATCTATCTATCTCTCTATCTACATAGGTCCCTATCGTCCTCCCTACCCAAGCTGTGCGGTCCTTGGTTGCCTACTGGGTTTAAACCACATCACATCTAAGTCCAAGAAATTTTCTTCTCACAATTTCAATATAAAATCAGGTCCATAACTTTCCTTTATAGAGCTCAGGCAATTATTTCAATTTATAAATGGGTTTTTATGTGTTCGTGGTCACTTCCCTTTAAATATCTACGAATTGTGACTTTCTCTCAGCCGTGGTCAGACCTGTGTTCTCTCAATGAGTAAAGCCTTAGTAAAGGATTTACCTTTATAAGGATTTCCCTGCATTTTTATGGCACATTGACCACCTCTACCCATCTCACATTGCCATCAGACTCCTCATACACAATTTCTTGTGGCACTCCTGATGGGACCCCTCCCTTCGGTAGAATAACGAACATTGTCACTGCTAATTTCAGCCTAATTTCTATTTACCTCAGTTTTACTTCACAAATGCCTTGGATACTTTTGCCCTCAAAGGCTGAAAGCATTACTTGGAATCTTTGAATTCCTTTGTCCTTTCATTAAAATGAAAAGGACAAAAGCATCATAATGACTAAATAGAAATATATTCATTGAAATTATAATTAAAAATTATACCCGTGTAGGTTTTTTCTGTCTTAGCTGTTCCTCTTCCCTGTAAAAACATTTGTTTTCATTTTAAAAGTTAGCTGGTGTAGATGTGTGTATATTTATTTACATATGTATGATTTTTTTGTAAAATAGAAATACATAAAGGTTCCTTTTACTGTTATGGTCTCTATGGTTTATTCATATGCCTTTTAGCACAGCGGGACAAGATTCTTTTCCTATTAATTCTGCACCCTGAATCCTGCAAATATTGGTAAACTTAAAACAACTGCTGAGGGCTCTGCAGTCCTGTGCAATTTGCTATCCGTTTTTAAAACACTCACCACTCTCTACCGCCTAAAAGATCTCCAAAGGTACAAATATTTCTTATTTATGATCTGCAGATATGAACTGAACACAGGCCTAAACTATTTTTTTAGTCTCCTTATACTGGTATTCATTTTAAAACTGCGTCTCCCTTTATGCCTTGCCTGTTTGAAATACAGTGTTTATTCTTTAAATGGCCACTGGAACCATGATGATGGTCAATTGTGTGGAGGCAGCAGTGCTGTGACAGTCTCATTTTCGGTGCTTTTTTCCCCGTTTTGAGGAGGAAAGGGCAGAAAATCAATGCAAGACAGATACGGTGTGAAACTCACTGTGCATTTTCATTATGAGCCTGTAACCTCTGAGACTTAAGAAGTAATACTGAAAGAGCAGCCAGAGAGGAAATTGGTGAAAAAGTTTCTATTTTTCATCTGCTTCCAGGCTTTTTGTCTACTTGGAGATAAATAGCTCCGCCGTGGAAGAAAAGTGCCTTTTTTTAAAAAAAAAAAAAAAAAAAAAAAGTACTTTTATTTTCATTCTAAAAGTCTAATGGGGAGAAAGAGCACATTAAAATGTTATTTTAATAAGTGCTGTCCTGGCAGGATACTCCTAAATAGTCATGGGCATTTCTCATTATTGGGCCTTGAGAAGAAAAGCTCAGTTATTTTTATTTTTCAGTGTTCTTATATTAGCTAAAGCGCTCACATAAACAAAAAAAATTCCTTATTTCTACTAAATGGCATTCAAGGTAAGTGTGAAACCATGTATCCAAAGCTCTGTTAGAATTTCTGAGGGAAAAATGCGGATAGTTAGAGACAGGTGCAGATTCAGTGTGTCAGTCAGGTGTAGCTGTTATTTAATGAATTGCTTTATGAATTAAATACATATTACTGATTACTTGACCATTTCTACCTGGGTTTTTTTGGCATTTTAGTGACTTTGCAGCTATGAGCACGGAGATTTCAGAGGGATATCTATAAAACTTGCAGGAGGTTGAATCTGTCACCGTCCCATCCACAGCAAAACCTGGCAGGTGTTTATAAACTGGGATTACCCCTCCTACTTCACACTTCCTTCCTGAAAAAAGCAAGGGAGCCTGGCTCCAAAAGGGGCTTTGGGAGATGTTGGGATGGGAGTCTGCACTCACCTCTTTTAGGAGTCTTTAAATGCAAGAGAAGCCGGGCCAGGCTCCTCCTCAGTAGGAGAAATCTCAGCACAGACTTTTCCAGCTCCTGCCCAGGATGGTGGCACAAAATTCTTTCTTGATATGAAAATAAAATTCTTGAGACCTGTTAAGGAAGGAACACACCAGTTATATACAGATTAAACAGTCTGTATGCTGCTAGGTGCACCAAGCAGAGGATTTCCTTGCTACGAGCAGCAGGGTCTGACAGGCAGCAAAATGTAGCTGTATATGTTAATAATTTTGCAGAAAAGATGGATGGAGAGATCACAAAATGGTCTTGTTTCCAGAAACCAGTGTAACAGTCAGTGAATATTTATTTGCATTCCGGTGGCTCAGTTGAGGACACTCTATAAATCTCATTTTAGCTTTCCCTTTTAAACCCTCACACTGCTTGTAAACCTTATCTGTGATATTTTTGTGAGGTAAAGAAGTGGGCACAGCAGATCAAAAACCCATGGGAGGATCCTAAATTGGCAGGAATGATTGGATTATGAAATTACTGGGTTCTGCACATCATCCCATGTATTCAGAGACGAGGACAGCGTCTCCTTCTTTGACATACACAGATGAAAATAAATTTTCATTTCTTAACTTAAACATGAACCAATTAAAATGTCACAGCTTTCAGAGAACGGGTTTGTAGAAGAGTTGATGATGAAAGTTTGCTTGCTTTGCATATTCTGCCCAATCAGGACTGAGGTTGTATTGGTGTGACCCTGTTTAGGTACATTAAGAATCTTGCCCAACTGAATAAAATAATTTGGCCATCTTTAGGTGACTGGTGGTGAAAAAGAAAATGAAAATTCCCTACAGAGAGAAAGGGAGATACCAAAGTCAAAGCAAAGGACTGAGACAGGAAACTAAGATCGGGTGAAAAGGGTCATCAGAAAAGTTTTTGTTGATATCTTCAAATATTTAGCATCGTAGGATGGAGTTTTAAGGAAGAACTTCAGTAGGAAATGAGCCTCCATCTGTGCTAGGAAAGCAATCAAGAATTAATCAGACACACAGACATTCTGCACCCTGAGCTGCATGGAGCTCCCCAGATATTTCTATTGCTGTGTCTCACCTTAACCAACACTGGGAAGTGAGGCCTCTTACCATTTGTCCTTGTATTTGATATCAAATTTGATATCAAATCAGAGGTTTCCAGCTGCAGAAGTCCTGCCATGCATCCCCCTCCTTGCCCTCTCACAGCCCTGCTTTGAGGAGTGCTGAGCTTGCCTGGTCCCTCTCCTGCCCACACGGCCCCAGGTTTGATAAGGCAAAGTAATCAATTAAAAGTTTACACAATATCTTCCATTTGTGTTCAGCCCTGCAGTTCTGCCTTAGCACAGCTTTACATGGAATTAGAGCTGCACCCCCTGTGAAGAGCATAAAATATCTATAGAAAAAGTCAAACGAAATCTTGCATTTTGGGGAAATGGCTGAGCTTTTGTTCTGTTTGCAGTGAAATAAAAGAAGGATAATTTGGTTTTATTCTGTTTGTAGTGAAATAAAAGAAGGATAATTTGTTTTTTCGTCATGGTTCCACACAGCAGAAACGTGATCTGCAGAAGTACAGCCCCGTTGTACATGCAGTGACATAATTTACACAATGAGAATGATTCTGTTCTTTTGAATATATAGTCAAAAATTGTCTCCACTGCATATCACAAGAGAGAAAAAAAAAAAAAAAAAACACTCAACTGGAAATATTTAATAACTGATAGCTGCCCAGGGGCTAAACTTTTAAAAATAAATAAATAAAATATAAAGAACCTTGCATCACCTAAACAGCATATGACATATCGGATTTCTAATTAAAATTTCCACTTAGAGACCCCGGAAAGTAAATGAGGTTTGGACATTCCTTAGGCAGTTAAAAAGGCTCCTTTTCAATTTATTAAATCCAGCTAATAAGTTTTTTAAACAAAAGCTCTTAGGCTGTCCTGTCACTTTAGATTATTGGCGACAGGCATTGTGTCCCAGCGCAGTGCAGCTGGAGGACCTGTGCTGAGTGCCTGGGTGGCTGCTGGGAAGGCTTCAGTGGAGCTCTGGACAGACAGATCCTGAGAATCGCCCTGACAGCAGAGCCAGGCTGGGAGCAGTGTTTGCCTGCCTGTCACTCAGCTCTTCATCCCCCTGCTCACCAGTTTATTTTCGTTATGCCCCAAAGGACTTCCTTTTGCAACCGGATCGGGGTTTGAGCAGAGCAGGGAAAAACAAATCAATGGCTCAGGAATATCCTGAGGAGTAACCTGTGAGGCTGCTGTGCCTCTGACACACAATTCTCACTCTTTCATTCTCTCTGTGCTGAACCACGAGTCTGGATCAATAATATCCTGGTGCAACACAATCCAGGGTCTGGAGCCCTGTCCCTGACTGCTGAAGCCACATGGCTGTGACATTCTCTCCCAGGCAATGATCTGAGGAACGGGTGTAATCAGTGAGTTGTCTGCCCTGGGGAGTTATGAGGGGGGGGACACTGCTGGAAAATCAGCTGTTGGAATAAATCAGCCTGCATGGCCACCCTGAGCAGGCAGGAATGGCAGGAAACCAAGAAATGAACGCTAAAACCTGATCAAAATCTGTCCTCAGGTCAGCAAGATGCTGGGATAAGAATCTGGGCACAGGCTGAATTAAAAGCAGGATGATAACCTGGGTTACCTGATGGGTTTACACCCCCAGGAAATGAAGTCCTGCTTCCCTCAGTGGTAACTGCAATGGGATGAGAAATCTCCTTCCTCCATCCACACAGAGTGAAAGTCCAGCAAAACCTGCACTCGGAGACACAGCTGAGGGAACTTCAGGTCCAAGTTATGCCTGAGTTGTTCTCCTTTATAATAAAAAAGTAATGAACAGCAAAATAGGTGGAATACTTGTTGACTGGAGATTAAATTAAGCCATCATCAGCAACTTGAATAATAAAAGAATAAGCAAGGAAATTTTTTTGCTGCATGAGGTACCTTTCCCTGAAAAGTAGTATTTGAAAAGGAATTCTGCTCACAAGACATAGAGCTCAGCTGTCTGGAATACTTTAAATAACCCTTGGAGGTATTAAAACAGGAAGTGTCCCTTTCCCTGCTGTGGAAAGTTGGAATTCCCTGAGTGCTGGTGATCCCTGAACATACACAGCATTCATGAGAATGAAACTGGCCCTTCAGAGTTCCTCGACTGCATTTTCCCTCTAACAGTCGAGCAGCTGCTCTGTGGGTGAAATGTTCTGGTAAAACCTTGTGAGGATGAAATTTAGTGAGGAACAGGAGAAGTCTGGAGTAGAACAAACTTTCGTGAGTGAATAATTACTGCTCAATTTGCAGTCCTCAATTCCAACGTGACTTCCAGAGAAAAGTGTGGCCTGGCTTTTTTCACTCTCAGCCTGTCTTTTAAAATACAACAAATGAAAACTCCAACAAACAAACAAACAAACAAACAAACAAAAAAATAAAAAT
>VYZT01004182.1:18449-33081 GCA_013400735.1 Pomatostomus ruficeps | reverse complement strand
CCCCCCGCCCAGCCCCAAAAAGCTGAGGGAAATACAGGACTGAAAGGTAATAGTTTTACCATCAAATGATATAATCCATTTCATTAAACTAGTCAGGCTTTTTACTACTCCAGGTCCAAATTCAAACTCCTTTCTCCACTTATTTCAAAATATTTCTAGTTTCCATCCTTTCATATTTATATGTGGATTATACATTCATTTAACCCCCACTAGTCCATCTTCTAACACTGTCCTTTCACTTCCACAGTTTTCACACTGCTTGTTTTTATCTCCCTCTTCCATGCATGCATTTCTCATTTCTTAATTCCTTTTCTGTCAAGCCAGCCAGATTTTTAACAACTTTTGGAAGCTAATTCTACATCTCCCTCCTTATCCCAATCTCTCCTCTTGTTCCAGCTGAATATTTCTTGGATAAGTGCAGCCATAACAGGAAGGGCTTTAAACTGAAGTAGGGCAGGTTTAGGTTGGATATTAGGGGAAATTCTTCCCTGTGAGGGTGGCAAGGCTCTGGCACAGGGTGCCCAGAGGAGCTGTGGCTGCCCCAAACCCCAAAGCTGAAAGGCAGATAATAAATAGGTTCCTTCAGTCAGTGGAATATTGCAGGTACCCCAAAAGTGCAAATCCTACACTTTCACAACAGGTCTGAGACGGGTGAAAGAAATAAATCTCTGTTCTGGAGAGAGCATCGATGATGAGTTCAGACACAATCTCTAATTCTTTGATGTCTGGAGGTGCAGAGATGAATCCACCTCTCATTTCTGTAAGGAACAACAGGGAATATGAATGGACTCATCTGGGTTTGAAAGAATTCATCGCCAGAATTATAAAATAATTTAGTTTAGGAAGGATCTCAAGTGTCAACCACCTGCCCTGAATTCAGACTCTATCAGAGCGTGTTATTCTTGCATATTTCTTTTTCCTGCAGAGATGTATGAGCTCAGTTATTACTGATGAGAATTCTACTCATCAGAACATTCGAGCTTCAATATTCACTGAATTCACTGAAATGTATTTCAGATAGTGTAATGGAAACTCTGCAATTCCTGCTGTGTTGCTTTGCTATATAAATCAAACCACTAAGTAATAGAAACAATGCTCCATGCTTACAAACCTCATCAAAAAAAGAGAAAAAATGACAAATATCTGCCATCAACTGTTTGTAAGGCATCTGCAAACCAAGAATTATTCACTAAAGGCATTTGTGAATAATTTCACACAATGAGTAAATATTCACAGAACACCAACAGGAGTGACAGCAAAATTCATCAAATAAAATTATTTCCTGCAAATCACTCATAAAAGTCCTGCCTTTATCTAAAACTTCAAAAGCGTTTGCTGGGCTGTATATCATTCAGCTTTATATAACTGCTTATTCCATTCTAGTCCAAATATTCTCAAATTTAAAGTATTTCTTAGAAAATGCTACTGCAAAATGAAGCTATTTTAAATGAAATTTCTGTTCTGCACATCTTCGGTTTCCGTTATTAATCAGGTTACTCACAATGCAACTTAAAATCTTCTGGATTTCTTTGTCAATGCTAGAAAGGCATGAAAAGCTGAACATTGAGGTTGAAGAGAGTAGCAGGAAAGTCCATGGGGAAAATAAACAATGGGAACAGCAAGACCCAGACTCATTGCACCTAAACTAAGGTACTTATCCAAGAGTATTTTCCCATTGTCCTTCTCTCATCAGGGAAGAGAAAAGTGACACTTCTGAAGTTGAATCAGATACTAGAGGTCTGAGTTGACTTCTGTGAACTGGTCTTTATGTTGTTTCACTAAATAAAGGGCATCAGAAAATTAAATAAATAACAAATGATTAAATAATTAAACAATTAAATTAGGCTGGGTACTTGCCTCTGGAGCGATGAGGCCCTGGAAGGTTTGGAGCAGGCAAACTCTGCAGAGTGGCTTCCCTGACCAACAAAGCTGTTTTGACATTTCAGCACTGCTGCCCTGTCAGTGCAGCAATGGGCCTCAGGTTCCAGGAAAATGGCACAGAACATAATTCTGTGCCTCATTAGAAAACAGCTCTGGAAAACCCTATCCTGGTCAGAAGGATGTAAATGGATGCAAATGTGATAAGAATTTACTGCAGTCATATTAGTGCTCCTGAGTAATCCAGTGTACATCGGTTAAGATATTCCAAAAGAGTTTCCCTTTATTTCCATTTTAGAGCACTGCTAAAGTGACCTGCTGGGGCCAAATGAGGAAACCCAGAGACATGGAAAGCTTTGCTTGGAAACAGCCTGAATCCAACCTTTGATTCAGTGAAATAAGCTGGGAATGTGTGCCAAGAAAGGTATTTATACATCACCACTATAGTCAAACTGTTCTTGCTATATTTTCACTCCTAATTAGTGCATTTTCACTGGGAAGTCTGCATGCAAAATGACTGCTGATGGTGTATTAAAAAAAAAAGTAAGAAAAAAAGATAACAAAGACCTGGAGAACATACAGGGGGGAAAAAAGAAAGTAAGACAATAAAAAAGAAAAAATAATGAAGAAGGAATATAAAAACATATGGTAGAGGTGGTGTTACAAAGCAACAAGAGATCAAAGAGGAAAATGGAGTTTGAAAGTTTCACAAACCACAAGGAGGCAGAATCCCAGCTGCACGCAGTTTGTTCCTTAGTGAATGTGCTGCCTGCTCAACTCCAACCAAATAGATCAGCCCCGTGTGCTTGCAGCCACAGGGGTGTTTGGTTGGACTGGGAACTCGGCTCTTAACTACATGGAAAACCCTTTATTTGTATCAGTGTCTCTATCTGTATCAGTGTCTGTATCAGTGTCCGTCTACATCTACAACAACAAGAACCCGCTCATGTAAATACACGCCGATGTCTCCAAAGTTCTTCATTTCGGAAATAAATTTCAGCTGTTTTAATGACTTTGTTGCAGCTGTTAGAAAAGTTAGTGGATCCATGGAGTGCGTGTTCCAGCTGACTGATCAGTGTTGTTAAGGAAACTCATCTGCTGTTTTCTTCTCAGGTCTGGTGGAAGATGAGTTATGCTTGTTTTTGAAATTCCCACTGAAAGCTGGATCCATTTGCTGGTTGACAGTTAAATATGTTTAACGGGAAAAGCTAATAATTTTTAAAATGTGATATAAGCAAAATCTGAAATGCAATCAGGTTCATGTTCCGGAGCCACAGAGAAGTGTTCAGACAAATAAAACATAGATTTTTCATAAAATACTATTTAAAATACTCTGATATTAAAAAGTGGTAGCAATCTTACTTACTTAATATGCTTCAATCAGTATTTTCCATATGAAACTTCCACTCAGGATCTCAATTAGCCCCAGAGAATTTAGCACTCCACTCTTCTAAAAACTGTAATCCCTGACAAGACTCAGACTTGGATTAATAGTAACATTCAGTCCATCACTAGATTATGATTCCACTGTAATATTTAGAGCCTGCCTAGGCAGACTCCTGGTAGCAATGCAGATAAGGACTGATTTTTAAGTAAATCAGACCTTTTATATGAAGGCGATGCGACTTCAGTTACACACGGCTTGGTCATGGCTGCTAAAGAAATGTAAATCAAGGAATATTTATGGCTGAAGGTTCATTTGTGCAAGTGAGGAGTCAGTACTTTCAGTACTGGTAGTCGTATCTCTAACCTCAGTTCTTGGAAGACCATTAAGTTGCTTTCAAGTGACCAAAAAGCTAGAGGGATATTCACTGCCCTTCTCTGAAAAACAGCCAGTGGAATAAATAATAAAGCTTGCAATAAAATAAAGCGATGACATCTGTAACTGAAAATCAAAATATGGAGCATGATGCAAATGCAAGTCCAGATCTGCAGTGATGTGTAGTTATTTATCCCCCACCAAAATATTGAAGCATTTAATGAAAAAGAACATTCTCAACCAAATAACACTATTAAAAGTGGTACTTTAAAAAAGAGGAGTGGGGTAGAGAAAGGAAAAAAGGGGGAGAGGGAGGGGGAGAAGGAGGCTTGTCCTTAGATTCTGTGAAAGAGAAAGAGTGAAATGAGCACAGAGCACTGTCTGCTCCCTGCTTTGCCCCCAGGCTGGGAAACTGCAATGCAGGGTGAGTTACACTGAGGAACAGGGATTCAGTGGGTATTTCTGACCCACAGCACCCCTAAAGTCAGCCTGCATCCAGCCCAGCCCAGCCCAGCCCAGCCCCTACTGCTGCAATGCCCAGCCCAGCCGGGTGACCTCCTGGGACTCAAACTGGCATATTCCTCACAAATGAGGATGGCTGAGAGTTGCTCCATTTTTACCAATAAACTGCTCTTGGTTGACAACTCTCTCACAGCTAGATGGGATATTTAATACTAAAATCATGTTTCATAATGGAATGCTCTATCAGCCTTAGCTGCCCTGCAGTCTCCACTGTAATAGTGTTTCCAAACCACTGGGTGATTGGTTTCCTTTCGCCCCCCCATAAACAAAGTGCAATTCCTGTAATATTATTTTTTTCTATTACTTTGATTCCCCTAAGGTCCCAAAACTCCTTCCACATTCACTGTGTTGGGTATCATCAGCTTGTTTATTCTTTCGTAGCCTTGGCAGCATATTTCAAAATCTCATTGCTGTGTTGCCTTGGTTTGTCAGGAGTGAAGGTCTTCACGGAGAGAGTACATAAAGCAGCTGTTACTGCTGTTATTATTATTTCTATTGCTGCTTTAGTGGCTTCCTAAACTGGCGTGCCCTTTGCAGAGGAGCTAACGCAGCAAACCTGCGGGGAGAGGCTCGGGAGCAGGGCTGCAATCGGTTTCCATCTTTGCTTCTGCTCGTTTTCATTTCCTCCCACCATCCCATAATGTCATTGCCTCTCCACTTAGCAGCAGCTCTAGGAAACGTCCCAGCCGTCCCACCAGGAGTTTCCATCTTTGAGCATCTGCGGTGCAGGTGAGGCGACACTGGCTGTTCGAGACTGCAGCTGCCTTTTCCAATGCAGCTCTCGTTTGTCTTTCTCCTCAGTGGGTGCTGTGAAAAGCCTCTGGGATGCCAGCTACAACATTCCTCATCTGTGGCTTCAGCACGTGTGTTTTCATAATCAGATTTGCTAGAATTTATTGAGTCAGCCCTCAATTGCCTGCTATTCACTTAAATCACTGTCTCTTTTCTCCCTTTATTACCTCAAACCTGTGTTATCCCTCCTTTTTACTTACGATTTCAGGATGCCATGGACTGCATGACAAACACTTTTATAATGGAGTACTGTGTGAAAAGTTTCATTATTTTGGCGTTTTTATTATAATAAATTCTTTTCCTTCTTTTTTCAACTGCTTATTTTCTTGGGAGGCCAGTGCTTTTAACAGCTTTATTGTTTTCCCTTTATAGAGTGCAGCTTAATGCCTTCTTTTTTTTTCTAAAGCAGTAACCACATAACTCACTTTCACTTTACTGATGCTGTCACTGATGGTGTTGTGCTGTAAGCAAATATTTCCCTGTCTTCTGCCTTTGGTCTGTAGCCTGCTTATGCCTCAGTGTCAGTTTTGAATTATCTGCGTAATTCTCTTGTGTACAGACTGTTACACAGCCTTAAGCACTACTGTTTTTATTATTCCACATTACTGCCTCAAAAGGAGGTTGTGTTATTCCTGCTAAACTCCTTAAGCCTTTAAGTCATTTAAGAGCAACTCTCAGGGCTTCTCTGCTACTTGTTTTGCATTTGATTTGCTTTAGAGTTCAGCTACAGAGTGTCTTCTGCCACTGCAGTGTCTGACATTCCTGGCGCCATCAGCTGCAACCCAAAATCTCTGCGACAAGGCACATAACACCTCTCGGAGGGGTAAAGGGAAGGGCATCACACAAACCAGTCCAGAGGTGGGAGGCAAGAAAGCCTTTTGAGAATTCCCACCAGGGCGACCTGAACATGGCACGAAATCTCAGTGCAATTCAGCTCTGTGAGCCTCAATAGTTCCTGTGGTTTTGCTTCATCTGGGTATCTGCATTATTTGGCAGTGCCTCCCCCTGTGCCGGTTGCATCCTGCAGAGATCAATTCATAGCTGGAACACGGGAGATGTTCTTGAGCTGCCCTCGAGCTGCAGGTGGTTCGCAGGCAGCATTTGCCCATCCTTCCCCTCATGCACTGATGTCTTAAGGGCTGGTACAAATCAGAGGCAGACACAGCAGTGTAGGGAAAAGGGGATTACCTTGGGTTTAATGGGATCCCAGGTGCACAACTCATCACAGGTGGGAACAGCCGAACAGCATCCCCCATGCACAACATAGATACAATTTTATGGACCTCACAAATTAGCATATCTACCTAAAATCCCCAATAAGAAACTTAACAAATGAGGTAATTGTCCCCTATTCTAATTACTACCCCCCAAGGGACTACAGCTTAGTTTAAAAAAACATGTTCCGGAGAGAAAGCTCCATCCGAGGTTGGAACCTCTGGTGTGAGACAGTCGGGATGTTTCGTCTGCTCCCCTCAGAGAACCCCCAAGCTGAGCTCAATCTCAGCCTCCAAGGGTTATCCACATGTAGGGCTGAGGTACAAGGAGTGTTTGTGAAGGGTACAAGGAAAGGGAAAGGGGATAAAATGTATAAAATGGTATAAAAAGAAAAGACTGAAAACCAGGCATCAGCATTATCCCACCCCGGAGAGCACGGGGCTGTGGAACAGCAGTTATCCTCCCAGACTCAGGCTCGGGTTCCTCTGACTGAATGCACTCTGTGTCTTTGATTCTTCTACTCCTGGCAGCTCCCTGGGCTGCCCGGGACCTGCCCAGCTCAGGGGCGTTAACTCTTTCCACCCACCCTTGTTCTCCAAGGTGCTTGCACTGGCGAACCCCACCAGTGGCATATTCCCCAATCATCTCTCATGAAGGCCCTATCTGGCTTTTCCTTCAGCTACCACCTGTTTTCTTAACTGGGACAGCTCACAGAACACGAGACCCACAGAGTCTAGACCTGTCACATTTCCATCAGGGTTTTACCAGACATGTGCTTTGGGATTGCTGCATACACGTTCAGAGCCTCTGAGATTGGCAGCCCAGCTGGGCCTGCTTGCCCATATGAGCTGCCAGATGCCTGGAAATCCTGGAAAAGTATCCAAAACACTTACAGATCTAAAGAGAAAAACATGGCATGGACAGATCTTGCTGGACATATGGCAGCCCCACATGGGGTTGGATGGACAGGTTTGCTATTAGCAAGGCATTATCTACAGAAAGTGTTGGTCAACCAAAAGATGCTCGGGCAGAACCAGTTCCTAAATTCACTCTCTGTTCTTTTAAGAGATTATGTATTTGTTGCAGGAATACCATGCATTTCTTACAGCTTTCACACTGTAACCTTTATACACATGATCTTGTCCTTCTACTGAGCCATACTGTGTTTTTCCACTGGATTTCTCAACAATGTCCCTGATAATTCACATTGCCTTTATTTTGCTCATACCCTATTCTTAATGAAACAACATGGCTCGGTGAACAGGGAAACTTAAATATAGAGCGTTACTTAAAGCAAAGACTGTGTTGATGCCTGTGTATGATAATTAGAACTTGTGATTTTCAAATTGCAGCTGCTTGTATCGCAGGTTCTCAGGGAAAACTGAAAGAGGGGAGGAGAGTTGTTGTTCTAGTGGCCGTCAGGAGGAGGAGGTGACATCTCTCCAAATTTGGTTCCCTGGGTTCAGGTCTCCTTGCTCAAAGCTGCTCGGGTCAAGAGGAAATTGAGAGCATTTACCTCTTTCCTTTTAGATTTCCATGTTGTAGCATGCACCATCCACTGTGGTAGTGTCTCCATGGTTACCCTGAGTACAGTTTATTTTCTGATGCTAACACGTAACTCTGTTTCAAGTCCACGGGGGAAATGCCGTCTGTGGTATTTGAGGCACACAGGTGTGGCACAGGAGTCTCACCTGCAGTCCGTCCGTGACCACACCAGTGGATGGTCCTACTCCTTAATAAGCATTAGCCAGATTTAGAGATGCTGGATAAAGTAAAAACCTTTTCTATTTCTGTGAGTATCAGCCACATCCCCAACCTGTAGGGTTCTCCTGCTCTTTAACACAGGATGCACACCATGTCTCCTTCTTTTTATAGAGGGGACAGAAAGAAAACGCTGAGGGTACACGGCAGGTTTGAGGAGAAGAAAAGAGAAGTGACTTTATCCTCCAAGGAGCAACACAGTCTGGATCACAGCATTCTGCAAAATTAATTGTCAGTGTTCTGCCCGATTTTGAGGAATGTTTTTTATTTCCGCAGGAAAATGATGTAAAAAATAATAATGGATGTCGTAAAGTGAAGCTTTTAGTAGTCTGAAAATGGCAATGCTGGTTTCTTGTACATGCCTAATTGCAGCTCTCTTACATGGTTTTAGGAGCTTTTTTATTCTTTATATTGTCACCTTCTGTTTCTCAAGCTATATAGCACATAATACCAGAGTTAGGCTACTTTTATATCACCTCAAGGACACGTGTGAACTTTATACGTATCACAAAGAATTAATTAGGCTCCTGAAGGCTAAAGAAAAGTTATTTCATATGCTTAAGAATCACGTGTTCTTTTTATATTTTACATCTAACAGAATGTGTGCCAGTTCTTGTGGTCAGAAAAGTGGAGCAGAGCTCAGCACAGTCCTGTGCACAATTGGCTTTGTGTTATTCACAGACTCACCAAAGGAGCAGCAGCCAGCGACGGGGAAGGGCTTGACAGAACTTTGTTACTGGCAAAGAATTGGTCCTGGTGCAACAGGGAGCCAGAAAAGGCAGAAACAGAGAAAAATATAAAGAAAATTACAACACTGTTATCTATCAACACATGGCTTTCCTTTGTTTCTAACCAGAAATATACATCCATGTGGAGCACAAACATCTGGAGGCTTTCTGATCACCCTTTTCCCCAGAAATAAACTTCTGTGGGGCACTGTTTGGCTACTGTTCTCTCCTTTCATAAGACTTTCTGAACTGTTCCACCCAAAGCACTTTGACCTGTGGAATACTGAAGAGTTTCAACAGAAAGTCAAGACAGGTGAATGTCCCTGGCAAATACTATTACAGTGCCACTAATTTTATCTGAAAGACCAAGTGAATTCTTGGTGAAGCATAATGTCCTAAATTACCTGTTTCTGTTAAAAAACTGAATGGTTGGCCTAGGATGGCTGCCTCAGCCCAATATGTCTGTGATGTGAATGTCAGCACTCAAAATTCTTGAAAATATTTGATTGACCCGTGACTCAGCTGTCTGCCATGTGTCACAAATTAAATCTCCCCTTCTAATTGTGGGGCCATTCTGCACAAATCAATATGTACAGTATTTTTCTGAATTAATAATTTGTCAGGAAAAAATAATATGAAGAAATTAGAAAAAGCACAGTGTATTCATTATATTATAAGCAGAACCATGTAATTCTTGAATATGTCAGATATTAATATCTTTAAATATTTGTTAAATAAATAAATTCCTTTTTTCATCAAGAAACAGAGCTCATCTTTCCAAAGTGAAATATTAACCTCCTTCTTATATATTTTGCAGTTATTTCTTATAAATATTTAAAGCAACTGCTAAAATATTACTTTCAGTTAGCAAAATGTGTTTTATTTTGAAGATGTTGAACAAAAGTTTTTCGTACCTCTGTCTTGTTTCTCTCTCATCTGCGAGGATGGATGAGAATTTACAAAATGTTTCCATCAAATTAATAAAATACCAAAACTAAACAAGATTGAAATAGAAGTCATTTCTTAAAGAGGGCTTGAAAATGCACAAATCTCTCTACTACCTGCTCCATGCCAAGATCCCTGAAGAAACCCTCATTCCCTGTTCACATTTTTATTCTGCAGTTTTGTTCCACCCCAAAGTCTATGAGAATCCAAGCGAGGCGCTTGGGGGCCTGAGACACAACTTCCCTTTGACTCAGAGGTTGCATGTGTGTCACTGATGATGGCTTTTTCACTTGCATTGATGTTTTGATGGGAAGTCAATGTTTTCAGGAAGCCAATCAAATTTTAACTGCAAGGTCACAGTCCAAGAGGCTGCCAATCCCATGGAATTTAGCAGAAAACCTTTAGCAGAGACGTCTTTGGAAGCATTAATTAAACAGAGGAGTGCGTTGCGAAGTTGGATGGATGAACGTAGAGGTTCCTCAGGCGTTGTGCTAAAATGTCTCCATGTGGCACCTGGGGACATGGTTTGGTGGTGGCCTTGGCAGTGCTGGCTCATGGTTGGATCCAATGATCTTGGGGGTCTTTTCCAGCATTAATGATTCTATGATTCTTTAGCATCAGAAAAAAATGGTGGCTCTTAAACATGTAAGCTTCAAATCTAGTGACTAAAATGCAGGTTTCTCATGCCACGTTTTCCCTTCCTCTTAATTAAAAAGACAACATTTGTTCTAATATATTTTAAGTACATCTGTCTGGTAAGGCCTGGTTTGCTTTATTTATATGCTTAAGAGCATTGCATTGCTGGTAGTAATTCTAAGTAGATTTCTGACCTCCTAAAAATAACTGGCTGTCTCCCTCCCAAAATAAATGCAGAAATGTTAGTAAAAATGAAGATAAGCTAAAGAAAATGATGATCCCAAAAATTACAGCACCTCTTTCTTGCAAACTAACTTTTCTTGATTTCGTACATTTAAGAATTGATTTTGGTTATTCAAATTCTGTTCAACCACATTACTTTTGTTAAATTCTCCTGTGGGCTAAGAGAAATACTTATTCTTTCAGTGGAGTCTTTCAATGGGAAATAAATAATGAGTTCTTTGAGATGTAAGTGAATTCAGAGGTTTAATGAGACTACAACAGAAAATCTAAAATGGAAAAACAAGGCAGAAAAATTTCTCCTTTTCACTTTGTTATTATCTCTTCAAATGATTGATATTCTGCAAGGCACTGAGCTTTGTTTTGAAGTTGTTTAGTGATAGCTGAGACATTACATAAAGCAAAATCTATCGGTGAAGACTGCATACCAAAAATTCATTAGAAAGAAAAAAAGTTTTATAAAAATCCTCCTTCACTTCTTCAAATGTATTTGTTAAAAGCAGGGGGAAAAGGTTGAATGAAAAAAAAACCTATAAAGTCATAGCAAAATAAAATTGTAGGGAATGGAAAATGAACACGATCAATAATGTGAATTTCAGTGGTTGAGTTTTGGATCAAAAGAGAAAAGGTGGCCTGTAAGTCAGTGAGAAAGAAATGTGAGTGTAAAAACCCCTTGGAAATCGATTGGAGGAGGAGACCACTTTCAGCAATCAAAGTCAAGAACATGCCTTAGATCTACAGGCTGCTGGGAGGGAAAGAGCATTTGAGAGTAACTCGGTGTGGGAGCTGGGCGAGAGAAGATTTTGGTTACCAGTTTGAGCAACAGCACTGATTTAACAGCGATCAGAAGAAGTGGAAGTCCCTGAAAATATTCAAGGTTGGTCTGGACAGGGTTCTGAAAAGCCTGGTCTAGTGGAAGCTGACCCAGCTCATGGCAGGGGTTGGAACTGGAAGATCTTTAAAGTCCCTTCCAACCCAAACAATTCTGATTCTGTGACTCTGTAGCTGGGAGAAAAATATGATCAGTTTGAGTGGTTGTTTTTTTTAAATGAACAGGAATTTAAGCACGGTGTAACAGAAGAGATGTCAATGGGAACGTGCCCAAGGCCAGGGCTCTGGAGCACTCTGTGGGGGTCTGTGTGTATCACACAGCGTGATTTTCAACAGGAACACAGGAAACCTATTATTTCATACAGCAAGATTATATTTTTCTTTCTCTTGCTTCACTCCACACAAATGATAAATACTTGTAAGATGCTGCCAGTGTTTAGACTCACTGCTCAGCTGGTGAAAGCCTTGTTTATGGTAGACTGATTAGCAACTAATTAGTTAATTGAATGTTTAGACCTGAAGAGAGAGTCTGAAACTTGTGTTTATCTCTACTGAGGAGATCTTAATACAGTTGCTAAAATCAGGAGTTAATAAACAGTTGAGCCCTTTTTGGTGTTTCTAATCCTGTTTCCTGCGTTATAAAGCAATGCAGGAACCTTGCCTAAGCTGCTGTTCCTAAAGTGAAGCACGGAAGGCAAATCCCAGCCATCCCAGACCAGTGAAATAAGAAATTCTGTTCCTGTGGTGAGAACCTGCAGAAGCTTACCCAAAGAAAAACAAAGCACTGTTAAATGACCTGCCTTATAAACACTGAATATAAACCTAACCCACTTAATTGACTTTATGTCATTAATTTCACAGAGCCAAATAGTCTCGCCTGGCTACCCTTAGAGCATCTTGTGATGCCAGTAGAGAATTTTGCAGTGAAATGCATGGCAAAAGCATGGAACCTGAGGCTAGTGCAGTCTAATTTTCAGGTGCTGGGAAAGATCTGGGCAATTTGATTCAGTTTCAGGGGGCAGAATGCAAAGTTGGGGCATATTCTAAATATTTTATAGGCTACAGAACAATTTCTAGGAGTCTCGGTTCAGTGCAATGTCCCTCTATCAACTCTTTTTTGGAAGATTGTCTCTGATCTAGATACCAAATCTAAGAGTCAGAAAATGATCACGCCTGTGGTTGGTATTCTTTTTCTGACTCCTGGAAAATGGAGAAAAGAAATCTAAATAAAGTCATTAACTGAGATTTCTTTCAGGGTTATCACAGGAGTTGAATCTACCAAAAGCACTGTGTGTGCATATGCAGCAACTGAGGAGGATCCAGTCTGCAATCCATGTGCTCTGTCTGCTCAATAACATAAAGAGGTTAATTATTAGTATCATGATTCAAAAAGCATAAAACAACAATGAAATAATTTTTTGGGGTCAAAATTGGTTGTCATTGGGCATGATATGTGGTCCAAACTAGCCCTGCCTTTTGCTTCTCACTCTCACCCAGCACTCTGGGTAGGGTCTCACAAGGGCAGAGTAGAGGGGGAAAGGATTCAAGTTTTGTTTATAGTCTCAAAAAATACTATAAAAAGAAGATTATGAAAATCAGATCCAAAAGAATGAGATGGGAGAGAAAGGGAGAAGCCTCTTCTTAAGGCTGAGGGTCCCGTCTCAGGCTCAGGAGCTGAAGTTTTAGGAAATCTATCAAATGTCTTAAGATCTGTGATAAAATTGTTATATAACATGGGGAAGTGACAAAGAAGAATAAGTCATGTTCAAAATGCCTTTGTTTGCTAATTTATTTGTGTCAGGGGAAAACAAAACCTTTTCTATAAAGCATCAGACGTGTTCAAAATATACCTATTATTTAGGCATGAACTTCTGAACTTTAAGCTTTAGGATTAGCTTGCTTGAAGTGTCTAAAGCCTCTGTCAGCTTCTGCTTGGCCTCAGTCCTAACACTGGCATGAAAAAAGGAGATTAACAGGTATTTTTTCCTCTTTTTTTTCATCCCACAGTATTTTTACACCTCAGAGCTGTACTTCTTGGGAGCTGTGTGTCCATCAGAGCTCAAGCAAAACCTGGCATTTTCACAGAAGAAGGAAACCTGTGGGCAATCCCTGCTTTCAGTGAATTATCCAGCACAGCACCCTGTGCAGGACTGCTGGCCCTGGTGGTACCCAGCAATGCTTCTTGTGAGCCAGCCAAAATTGTATTTCTGATCACTCCTGGCTACCAGAGGACATGTGGCAGGTTTTGCAGAAGGGAGATGATCAGCTCCGTTGTCCTGGCTGGCTTCCAGCTGGAAAAGCTTCACCCACGGAATACAAATCTCCCGGGTAATTTCAAGCAGAGCTCCCTCTCCCCCTAAATGTCACGCAGTGAGTTACTCGGAGCTTTGAACAGCTGCCATGCTCCTCTGTGGAGATGGCTGCTGAGGAATATATAGAATCGGTTTAAAACTCCAGGGAATAATAAAAAATCAGTATTAAGCTGCCTATGTACTTAGATGGATGAGGAGAAGGGTAGGGAGGGACAGAAAGATTTCTGATTATGGTAGGAACGAGAGTGGAAAATGTATCAAGTAGTGAATAAGGCCAGCTAATGAAATATTCTATAGTATAATGTAAATTGCAGTGATTGGGGACAGCTGATTCCTCAAAATGTTGGTTTTTCTTTTCTTTCTTTTTTTTTAGAAATTAGATTAATTTTTAAGTATTCAGAAGTCATCCATAAATGCTCACAGTGACTCACAGTTTATTAATATTTTTAACTCCAATCTTGAGAGAGAAAATGTCCTATTTCTTTTAGAGTGATGACTTTGTGCTTAAGAAGTCAAAATCTGGATCGCACCAGGCATGTCTTCAAAAGGATGAATAAAACTTGGGAAAGACCCAAAATCCCAGAAAAAGAGCGAAAAAATGTTGAAGTCTGTGTATGATGGACAGTTGCATATGAAAGGCACTGCTTGGGAACAGATTTTTGTCCAGCATGAGTGGATAGAATCGGCTGCTTTGATTCTGCAAACTCAGGGCCTCTGTCAATGTGTGGTGTTGGTTGGAACCATCTCCAAGAGGGACATTTCACACCTCTGGACCACAGGAGCCATCTTTCCAACCTCAGGTTTCTCTGGGTTGATGCAAGACATCATCCCAGAGAAAAAAAACTGCTGTAAAAATGGTTTGGACTAAATTACGGACACAAAAAATCATGTTTCTGGCAGATCTGAGGGATGGAAGGAGGTGAGACAGATTATGCTGAGTAACTGGTCTGTTGCTAAGGACAGTAAACTCCTTACATGGATCAAGGAATCCTGAAAAGTCTGGGTTAGAAGGG
>VYZT01004182.1:0-18145 GCA_013400735.1 Pomatostomus ruficeps | reverse complement strand
AGCCAGGGAGAACCAGGACAGCCCAGGGGCCCTGGAATTTGTTTTGTCTTTCTGCCCAGGGAAAGGGCCTGGAAAACTCCTGGGAAAACCAGCCACTGATGCAATAATGAGCTACAGAGCTCCAAATAGATGTGGAGAGAATATAGAAAAGAAAAAAAAGGCAAAAACCAAAACAGCATCAGAATGGGGCATCCAAAACTTCTCTGGATCCTCCATAACCATGTGATCACAATCTCACAGGAGCCTAAAAAGCAAGGTGCCTGTATACAAGTAGCTAAGAAATGTGCACTTATAAATTCTTTTCATTTTATAGATATTATTGAAAATTAAGGCAAATATTATCTGACTGAAATATATGGAGTCTCCTTCTCTGGAGCTATTCAAAACGTGCCTGGACAGGATCTTTTGCAAGCTGAACGAGATGAACCTGCTTCAGCAGAGAATTCAGTCTAGATGATTTGTAGAGGTCCCTTTCAATCCCAACCACTCTGTGATTTTGATACTTATGTCACTATTTTTGCTGGTTTGATTTTCAAAATTTTATGTCTTTCTGCTGCAAGTTATTTCCCTTGAGTAAACATCATTTATTCTGGCTTTGCACAAAACACATGGGAAAGAAAAAAATAACTTCAGCTGTGTGTTTAGTCCAACCACAAGGACCCTACACAGGTAAAAGGCTATAATGGGTATGTGCTTTATAACAGGCTTTGAACATTCAGATTTTATGTTTAAGTTCACCATTTGAGCCAGATAAAGATTTTTAGAACAGGATTTAAAACACAGCATACCCAGAATTTTGATCCCATTTTTCTGTTAAAAGAAACCCCAACAAAAATACAACCTTCAGTTAATGCCTAATATTGAATAGGAGGAAAACAAAGCAAACAGAAACATTTGCTGTTTGCAAGGGGCAGATTTCCCAATAAATTCCAGAATTCCTGTTTGTTTCTTGGCATCCAGCTCTGATAAGGAGTGCAGAACACAGTTCTCCTGCAAATACAATGCTTTCCAGTGGTCTGTGGTCCATGGTCTAATGCTTTTTTGCCTAAATCAGGCCATAATTATCCCCACAGAAAGCTGGAGTGTGTTAAGCATTTGTATTGCAAATCCCTACTGAACTGCAACATCCTTCTGAAATCACTGGGACAAAATAAAGAGCACAGAATGAAGTTAGGAGTTTTCAAAATTCTCAGCAAAGTGGCTTGAAGCAGACACCAGATCACTGGCAATGATGTGTATTTATTCAATCAATAAACATTCATTTGATAAAAAGGGTGCGACATGGGAGTTATTTTGCTGGAAGGCTAAATAGGCTTTAAAATATTTAAAGATTTCTTTGAAACAAGCGCATTGTTCCTAAAAGGGTTTATTTATTTTCCCTTTTTCCCCCTCACAAAGCACCTACTGTATTAATTCCGCAATGTCAGCGTCTGGAGATCGCTTGTGTGGATTCCCAATTTCCGATCACAGTCTCCTTGGAGACAACAGCTTTATTTCTGTATTTATATTTCATTCAGAAAGACTTGGACTCTGAGACAAATCTCAGAGGTACAAAATGATGACATCTCTGAGTGAGATGGCTTGGGAGGACTGAGGAATAAATAAAAAGCTTCATGTCTGTCATTTCAGCCAAGTGTCAGTGCAGTAAACAGGGTTTTACTGCAGGTATGTGCAAAGGTAACCCTGTCCTGTGGCATTACACCTTTCTGTGTATTTGTGTGTGTAAATATGTGTAGATATAAACACCCACATACATAAATTGAGAATATAAAGATCATGGAAGATTCCAGAGTTGGCAATGCCCTATTCCTAGCTAGGCAGTTCAAAGAATGTAAATCAGGTATGGAAGTTGTGGGGGTTTTAATGTCAAAATCCAAGGGCTGCACAGAGTGATGTGGTGTGAAAAACCAGTCCAGTACCTCCACGGGTGCTACTAATTTAAAGGATTTCTAGTTTGTTGTCAGATGTATCCAAAAATTACATCACTAACCTTTCTCCCAAATGCCTAATATGAAACAAGGGGAATGCCTTGACTTTCTAGAACAAAACACAGTTTGTGGAAGTGCAGCTGATAAATGTCATTTATTATGTCCACTCCAGATAGACAGAGCAGCCGAAGGCTTGGTTGAAGAACAGAGTGACATAATATAGGGATTAAATCAATAATTTGAGGAAAACCAGGCGAAATAGGGTAAATTGATAAAAACCACATTGCTGAAATTTCATTTCAAAGATATTCCACCATATATCTAGTCCAGGACTCATTAGTTGTCCTGTCTCCCCTGCCAACTTCTCTTTTTAATATATATGTATGAAAATCACTTTCTCTACCAGTTTATTGAAAATAAATAAAATTGTTAGAAATGCATCTTTACAGCAACTTTAATATATTTTCAAGCGCACGGATCACATTTGAGTGACAGATGATAAGCTGCATGCCTGATTTCTACCAACAATTAGCTTGGGCAAATAAAGTAATTGCATATGCCAGTTCTGACAGAACAATTTATTTTTTCCCTTCTGTGCAATCATGATGCAATTGTAGGGCCAGTTGTGATTTAAGGCAGGGACTGCTTGCTATTCCAGTCTTGTACTCTTCCTAAAACTAGAGAGATGCATTTTGGCTGGTCCCTTGCCACTTCCATGATTAACTTGATTAGATGGAATAATTTCAGAGCGTTTCACTTAACAGGGGGAGTCTGTTGGTGCTTGCACAATCATAATGTGCAATGCTGGACATCCCCATCCCTGAAAAAAAACCCTGTGCTGCAGTGAAATCTGCTGGATTCGTAGTGTTGAAAGAAATGTATGTTATTTAAAATTATACAGGAGACATCTTTTAAAAATTGAGTGCACATGGGGAGGCGAGTGATTGGTTAGGTATTCTTCCAAATGTTGGCTTTTCAGCGTTTCTTTTGAAATGGAAAACTAATGCCAGCAAGAGTTCTGTGGCTGGCAGTAAAACTCCCCAAATTGTTGCGTGTTTTGCTTCACAGAATGTGTCTTGCAATCAGTACATTGCCACAGTTATGCTTCCCAAATCCTACTTGCAAATATGAAAGAGGTCCTCCCTTTTTTAATGCCTGCCTTTGACCTCCCTTCTGCAAAGGCAGCTTCCTAGAACCACTTTGCAGCTAAGCCAAAAACCATCTATGAATATGAACTGTTTCTCCTGTGATACAGAGCAGTCAGGGATGAAACATGGCACTCTGACCCAGCCTGAGCAGAGACATCAAATTGAATTTCCTCCATGGCATGAAGTGCTCTTCCACTTATTCTCCACCTCATACACACCCATCCCCTCCTCATTAAAAATGCTCCCATTTTCCACTGGAAAATAACAGTCCCCTGTGTGTAAAAACATTAGGAATGCTTGGTGTTTTGCTTGGGGTTGTCTCAAAAGTAAACAGAAAGCTTTTGTGAAAAAGAATTCCTTGCAAAATGAACACTGCTTGTTGGCTGGTGTTGATGCCTTGGAAAGGCTTCCTATAAGAGAAGCCAGAGATGAAGAGAATAAAATGGGGATTTATTGCAGGGCCTTCAATAGGAACACCTCGGGCAGTCAAAGCCTTCTCTGGGAGAGGCTACACCCAAGATGGATGACTGGTCATGAGTTTTCTACACTTTTATAAGTTTTGATCAATTTACATACCAGGGTTAATTCTCCAATTACAATTTCAGGTAATGATGGAATTTACCCCAAGTCTGTCCCCCCTTTTAGAGGCTCAGTTTCCATATTTTGGGGCCTGGAACAACGAGGTGTCCTTGAGTGCAGCCTGGAGAGGATTTGTTGTGTCTGAGCAGGATGGGAGAGCAGGAGCTCCCAGCCCGTGTGGAGTTTGAGAGTTCCACACTAAAGCAGAGCAGGATCTGAAAAATATAAAAGCTGAATCTTAAGGCATCAGTGTCATGTGGAATGGTGTTTATAATGCGATATTTTGGGGCACATTCTGCCACCACAACTTGCAGACATCTAAAAGGGAGCTGTCAGCTGATCTCAGTTAACCAAGCTTCTTCTACCACCAATAATGGGAATAGGTAACTCCATACAGGGATTTACCCTGTCCTGAGATAGTTGTCTAAAATGGATGGAATGAATTGGCCTCTGGATCCCTTTTCCTTGACTGAAAATGACCCCCAGACAATTAGCTGCAATATCTGAGGTTAGGTGGGCTGTGATATTAGGATCATACCCTTATCCATTAGAATTGCTTTGTGTTTTTACAGAGAAGGGTCTGAATAAGCAAGCAAGAGACTCAGGTTTTATATTTTCCCGATCTGCCTCATACTCTTGGGTGAAGTCATTCCAGTGTATGTTCCACTATTTCATTCCTCACTTTCTTGTTTGCTTACTTTGTCAACAAATGGGCTGCGGAAAAAGAAAAAAAATCTTAATATAAATAGTCTGGACTTGATCTTCAAAGACACAGATTTTAAAGTGGAAAGGACTAACAAGTTTACTGGGACTTACATAATTTTGTTCATTTAAAAGTTTAGCAGCCAGTTATGGTAATCACCTATGCTCCATGGAGAGAGAGACATGGAAGTTTGTGAAAGCAATGCATGTCGTCTATAGTACATGCATTTAAAGCTAAGTGAAATTAATCCAACCTTAAAACATAAAAATCTATCAAATTGCCTGATTTTTATTTCTAACACACAATTGTTTTCATTGCTTCAGCTCCTTTTAGCTACTGTGTCTTTAGTTATTATCTACTCCTTCTTCAATGGATGGAAGCTGCCTTCAGGAATCCAGGAGGTTAAAATTAATTGTGAAATCACAAGAACTTCAAGGTCTTTTATTTAGGACATATGAGAGAACGAAATTAAAGCCCCTTTTGCCTACTGAACAGGAACTTGTCTTCATTAAGTGAACAGAGGAATTCAAGATAGAGCGCGTCCCTTGGGCCTGACAGAAGCAGAGGAAGAACAATCAGGATTAATGTGAATAATATGAATATGTCAGCAAGGCAGCCTGCTGCTGTCCCGGGTACAAGTGGGCGAAGATCCCCCATCAATAAAATGCAGAAGGAATTTGGCTCCTTTGTCATGGCAGAGGCTCCCGAGTCAACACAGCAGAAAAGTTCCTCTGAGCACCGGTTTGCTGTGGGTTCTGCTGGCTGACAGAGGGGAAAATGAACATATTCAGAGCACAGACAAATCCCAGTGGGCCAACAAGAAGGAAAGTATTATCTCCCATTGGAACTGAAAATGAACACAAGCTTCGTCACTGTCGGGTTACAAATGCAAAAATATTTTTTTCCTCCTTGCATAATAGGAATATACTAAAAACCAGATTGATGAAGCCTTAGAAAACAATGTAGAAAGAAGAAGGGCCTTTACAGGGCTGAAAATAATAAGGAAAAGCAGAAGACAATTCTAGTGAAGGGAGTAAGCCAGTCTGAGACTTAAGGCAAAGGAAATAAAATATTATAACTCTGAAAAAATGGACTTGGACAGAGATGCAAGTGTAGCTATCCCTTACATAGCACGGGGGACATCCACAGGATTTCTTTGGTTGTTGATGAAGAATAACTGAGGTAAATATTATTTGCTTAAACCAACATGGAGAATCTTCAGTTTTAGAAAAACTCAGACATCTTGCTTATTACCTTCATATTGGCTGTGCAGCAATTTTTGAGGGGGTGAATTTATTTAGAAGAGCAGGGGGTTTTTGTACCCATGATGGTAAAGGGCTAAAAATTATCAGAAGACACTGATTTTTTTGGAAGGTTTTTGGAAATTCAGGAATTCTTGAGGTGTCCCAGAGAAGTTTCTATGTAAAGATGTTTGCATGGTGGCTCTTCTCCCTCTCTTACCTCTGCAACAGTACCAGATGGCACCAGAAATACCACTTCTCACACTCGCTCTGGGCTAAGTGACTCTCATGTCCCTTTAGCCATGATCTTGGCCACTGAAGGAAAAGAATTCACAGAACGAAAAGCAAATGAGAGCTGGTTTGGCACAGCTGGTTAGCAGAAGTGTCCCTCTCAGGGCGAAATGGCATGGTCTGCATCTGTGCCAGTGAAGGGGAGCGTGCTTGGGAAGATTCCCTAGCACTGGAGCATCATCATTGACTCCAGAAATGTTTCCTGGCACGATTTTGGCCCATTCCAGCAAGCTCTTTCCCTGAACTATTCCTGGACGTGGTTTGGCAGCTGGAGCCCAGGAGCCTCTCCAGCAGGCAGTTTGCACACAGACACTCTGCTCCAGGGTCTGAAAGAGTTTGTTAGGAAAGATGAGAGTTGTCCTGTTCTTGGAGATATCTCTGGGTACATTTAATTTGCTGGTGTAGATGTAGCCCTAGGGAAAGTTGTTCCCACATGTGAAAACAGAATAAACAGACAGAAAGAGAGTAAAAATCTTGGCTGAAAAAGTTTCCTCAGAGGAAGAAATGCTTGAGATAATGTTCCATTTGAGATGGCTTTATTGCACTGCTTCTTTTAAAAACCTCGAAGTCTGAACAAGTGTTACATGAAAAAAAAAAAAAAAAAACCCAAAAAAACATTGTGCACTCAGGTCAGGCAGTTTTGCTACTGTTTGTCTAAAATGGAAACAGATTTCTGGAAGACGGCATTATTTGGGAGATATCACAGCGCACACCGATTTTACTTCCTCAGAGCTGAAGACATTCTTCTGCACAGCTTATTACAGCAATAAAGCAGAAGTGAAATAAAACCCATACATGCTTACTGAAAGGGATTGAAATATAAACATGCTTGAATTTGATGCAAGGAATTTAATGGGGCTCACTGAGGAGAGTGAGGTGAATAGAACAGCCTGGAAAAGCAGAGAGACAAAGCAGACAAAAGGAACAGACTGTATCCAGCAGTCTTGAGGAAACAGACAAACAGCTTTCCCAAAATAAATAGCCAGCGCTGTATATCATGATCTCATGGGAGTAATTACTGCAGCTGACTTGTATTCTATTAAAAACTTTTGCATCAAAATCATCTCTGTCCCCTGGGAGATTGCACCAGGCCTGTGAAGGACACGCTGGGCCCCTGGAACAAACTCAGGGGAGTTTGGTGCAGGCTCCACAGGAGGCAAACTCCTGAGCTGGACTGAGGTCAGGAACCTCTCTAGTCCCAGCCCGGTCTCTGAAAACCCCCAGAGGAGGGGAGGGATGCAGTGAGCATCCTGCGGGTGAGCTTGGGACAGGGACCGTGCCATTCACACAGGAATCTCAGGCGGCTTTCCCAGGACTCATTTATGGAGGTGCAAAGAAAGGGGCTCCAACAGTCACTGCAATCTGAAAGTTTCTGTTTCTATCATATAAAATTGACTTTACCCCCTGCTATCCTTCAATATTGACCACAGGGTTGTTTTCGTGAAGCGAATTAAAATAATGGGAAAATATAGATTACTGAGGAGAAAATATCTCAAGGGAAACAAAACTGTCGATAGACATATCTTTAAAAATGTTTGCACCACTGAGATAAGACAGCATAGTTTAAGGTTTGGAAGTGTTCTGAGACGTTTTTTAGAGGATAATGATTTTCTAAGGAAATAGGAATGAGGTATTATTCTATTTCTGGTCACCATGATATTAAAAAGATATTATATCACTTACAAATGTGTGGTGAAAGCAACAAAACTAATTTGCTGTAAGGACTTTATTGCATTTATTTCCATTGGAGTAATTTAAGAGGAATTAAAGAGAAAGAGGAGTTAAATACAAGAATCCATTGCTTTCTGGAGCACACAGCTGCCATGAGATAGGCACCAGTCACCATGCCAAAGAGCCAGCCGGGGAACATTAGACATGGAGAAAGGGTCAGGGAATGGAATGTCAGTGGAAATCAGAGATCCAAGACACGAAATCAAGTCATGCATATTAGTGTGTGTTTTGACCATATCAGTGTATGCATTTCGAATTTCTATTAACCTTTTTAATAAATATCCCCAAGAAAGCACTCAAAGAAACACCTCATTTCCCAGAATGCTCTTTTCTTGTAATTTATTAATTGCTTACTTTTGGGTAAAGGTCAAGAAATGCCAGAGCAGGTTTTGTAATGCACAGTCTGTAGACACTCACAGGAGTTTGAACCAGAGCTCGTGGGAGGTTTAAGTGTTAGGGAAAGATTAATTCAGTGCCCTAACTTTAGTTAGGCCACACAAACTTTACAGGCAAGAAACTTCAAGATGTTTCTGAGGCTCATGAGAAGCCATGGGTGAAGCTACAGGTACTTTTGGTCTCAGTAAACACCTGAAAGAATTGAGGATTAGATGGACTGGCTCTTATCCACTGCCCCTGTGAATTCACAATGCGTTTCTTATTGGCAGAGTGACCTTTGGAAAGCGTTTCTTTAGGAAACAAAGAAACAAAGAAACAAACAAAAAAAGCTGAAGCAGAGCAACAGCTGTGCCAGACCTGCCTGTGCAGGTGGCAACGCCAAAAGTGTACTCAGAATTATTGCTTAGCTGTCATTTATGTCCTGTGAACTCTCCATGTTGCCTCATAACTAATGGAAGGGGAAAATGAGTGTTTTAATAACACTATGGCATAAATTACCACTATTGTTAGCCCAGGTGAAGGAAAAGAAGTAGGACAAATCCTGTTATTATTTTCTGTTCTTAATCACATTTTGATTTGGAGAGCTCTCAACATTACTCTTGGGATAACATGGTTAAAGACAACAAAATGGTCTCAATTATTATTTATAAATTATTTACAAAAGAATACAATTTAAGAGAAAAATAAAAAGGGAAGGCAAACAACCTAAAGGCTTTTATGTTTTCCTCATGAAGAGCTTTCAGTTGGGATTAGTCCTTTGAGACACTGTGTTCGGCTTCTTTTTCTTTTGAAAAGCAAATTTAAAGCATAATATTTTATTTATTTATTTTACTTTATCTTTCCCGAGCAGTAGGGTGCATTAACAATCTCATGCTATCCCTGACAACTGGGGATATATTACACAAAGAGACAAAGAAATCACTCACGTCAGGAAATCTGTGCACTCCTTAGTATATCATCAATATCCAAAATTGCTTTTGGAAGGGCAAGCTGTATTCTCCAAGTCAATGAAGCTGTGAGCGCAGCTGACTGGGTCGGCCCCCAAAATTTCTGGAGTTTTTCATCAAAGGGCTATTGTTCCCCTTCCAGCTTCCCAAACAATGCATCCAAATGAGTGACTCAACAGCGCATTCATGGAGCACCGGGCTGGTTTGTAGGGAAGGTCCTGCCCAGATTGCATTTCCAGCAGGTATTGGAAAAGCTCAGAGAAAATGAAATAACCATCATCTAATGCAGGAGTGAACCTTTTTCATCCTAGATTTTTGTATAAAAGAGGACTATCGCACACCTATCTTTGGTGATTTTCACATCACCATAAGGGTTTGAGTTTTCTTATTTTTATTTTGGAGGTGGCCAAGGCAGAGAAAATGAAAGTTCAAGGTGAGGAAAGGCCAAGAGTGCTGGGAGCAGGGGTTCACCAGCTGCTGGAGAGTTTTGGGTGTGTGTTTGTTAGCAATATGTGCTCAGTCTCCCTTCTGGCTGACAAAGGGCAGGGAATTGCAGCCTGGCTGTGTTGGGTAGGGACGTCAGGGTGCTCCTGGTGCAGGAACTCTGCTGCCTTTTGTCTCTGCTGAACTGGGAAAGAAAAATTCCCCAGGACTTGGAGCCTTCCAGAACTGGAATCCCTTAAAACACAGACACATAAAGAATTTATCAGAGGGAAGTTCAGATGCTGGCCTATAATCCAGTCTAAGAAAGACACACCTCCATCTAATTCCTTAAAATCACAATATTTTCTCGGGATTTTCATCCTTTATAATATATATCTTTTCTCTGAGTTGAATTGACAGTCACTCCTTAAATATAAGCCTCTTTCATGAAACATTCAAAACAAATTGATCTCATCTTTCACACTTTGCAAACCCAGTTGCTATATTTTTCTGCTCAACAATATGATTTATGTATATTCATTGGCACAAGTCAAAGTTTCAGCTAAATGTCAGAGCTGCAGCATTTTAAAATGCTTTAACCATTTTGCATTGTGTTCTGCCATCTCAGGGAAAAAAAAAAAGGACTCGAAACAGGAGTTCTGAGAACTGCATTAAAATGTATGTATAATTCATGTATAAAATTACTATATAAAGCATATAGCTTAATAGGTCAAGATCTTGTTAAAAAATGCAGTTTGTAATAATCTCTGACAACCTGTGCCTCCTGGAGCGCAGAACCAAACTCCACAGAATAGATTGCCTTCTTTTATGCAGCACGGTGATAACCAGGGAGGTTTTACACTCTGGCTTCGTGCCCTGCATGCACCTCCTGCTGATCCATATTACACCTCCAAAACTTTTCGTGGCCAAGTGATCTCTGGTAATTTTGCAGTTTAGTAGCTCTGTGCCTTTGCAACCATCCAGAGTAAATCTAAAGTCTTTCATCTTTGTATTCTCAACATAAATTTAGATCTCTAAATGGGCAGTCTTCAGATCAAGACCTATTTAGCCAGTAGTGAGTCAAGTCATGTGTTCTCCTTTGTCCACTGCTGATTTGAGGATTAAATATTTCCTTTCTTGAAAAATGCATCAGAAGGACATTTTTTTTTTTTTTGATAGATTTGCTCTTGAACATGACTGTCATTGTTCCTTTCAGGTTATATCAGGTTTCCTACAGGTTATATCAGGGTGCTGGATGCTCAGAAATAAGTCTGTCCACTAAGAAAAGCAGCATTATCAGTGTCTCAAAGGTAGTACTATAAACTTCTTATTCTTTTCTGTAAATTAATTCAACATTTTCTAAGCTGCTGATAGGAGAAAACATCCTACAATATTTTGGTTTGCAAAAGCATCTGGTGATGTGAATGACAGGACCTCACCCTGAGAATGTTGTTGTTTTTTCCTTTCCTGTTATTTTCTTTTCATTAGAAGTCCTTCAGGCAGCAAGTATAGCACTCTATCATGAAAATGTAATACTGATGGGTGTTCTTAACTCTCAATATTTCATTATTAATATTTATAAAATGTTTGGGTATAAACCAGCCCTTGTATTGCAGGTGTTCATTGTCTTCATGAGGATATAAGGGTCATTATTAGCCTACCTAATCAGATTTGGTTCAGAGTTTTGGTGTTTTGTTCTGTTTTCAGAATTCCTTATCTCTTTTTTCAAACTCTAAACCACGTATGTTAGAGGAGACTTCTGCACCATTTTTACATTATGACTTAAACTCTCTGAACTAGAATATCTCTGAACTGACCCCAAATACATTCTAATCTACAATGCTTGCCAGATTAGGCAGAACCAACATCGAGATTTTTTCCAGGACAAATTCTCCAGCTGCATCATCTCCTGGCATCTGCTTCTCTGATACAGTCTTAAAAATCCTGTGATTTAGAGACACACTGGAAATCCATTCCGGTGATGAAATTTCTTTCACAATATGACACTCATTTATCTTCTAACTTCATTTACTACCATTCCAAATAAAGAAAATATGAAACAATGGAAAGAAAACCAAATCTCAAGAGAAACCACAAAACTTCAGCAAAGAAGTAAGCTGAATTGTCATCCAAAAATTTAATAGAATAAGACAAGATGGTAACAAGTGCAAAGAAACCCGACAACCTAATCTGCACTTGCATCAAAGACCCTGGTGCCTGAAACTTGATGTACAACATATGCAAATCCATCAGGCTTCCTTTGAAAGTTCAGAGTTAAAACAGATTTGTAGTTGCTCAGCATTTTTTTCCTCTTTTCCAGTAGAGGAGCACTCAGATCAACAGAGATGTGCAGGTACCTTATTCCCAAAAAGCTGCTTCTTTGCCACAGGAAAACAATGGGCAAGAACTTGAATTTGTTTTCTGTGCTGTGTCCAGATACAATTAAATGTGTCCTCCATTCTGCACTTGAATATCACCAGAACTGCCTAAGTCCAAAATTCAGCTCTCCTACAGATTTTTCTTTCAAGTTTTGTCTAATCTGCCCACGGAAGAGACCTCCCTGGAGCAGGAACTCCCTGCAGACCATGGAGAACCCCTGGATGGAGCAGAGGGGTATTCCTGAAGGAAATTGGACTGTGAAGAGCTCATGCTAGAATAGATTTTTCTGAAGAACTGCCGCCCGTGGAGAGCCCAAGGAAAACTGTGAGAGTTAAGATGCATCATTACCAGCTGGGAACTCCTCTCCTCACCCCCCAGGCTGTCCAGTGCCAGAGAGGGGTCAAGTGAGCAAGGGAAGTTGAGCTTGGGAAAGGAGGGAGGAAAAGTGCTGTTTTAACATTTGTATTTTTGTTTCCTGCTACCTTAATTAATAATTGAAAGCATCATAATGAAATAATTATTTTTATTGGCAATAAATTAAATTAATTTCCCCCCCATTCCAGCCTGGTTTTCCCACGATGGCAATAGGAAAACAATCTCCCAGTATTTGTCTCAGCCCACAAGGTTTCTCATCCTATTTTGCCCCCCTGCCCCACTGAGGAAGGGGAGAGAGCAGGGGACAGGGGAGAGGAGTCAGGGTGGAAGCCAAGGCTAGCTCAACATGTGTCAGGCAAGACTGGTTTTCCCCATTTTATCACTTTCTATTTATCTCTGTTGAACTTCACTTGACATTTTATTGCTGGGATACTCTGGCCTCTAAGGTCCTCCTCAAATCCTTCACAGCCTGTCCTGTTCCTAAGTGCCTCAGACAATGTTGGATCGTCATAATTCACACCCTATTATCCCCATACGGATCATCCCTCTTCTGGGGGGCATTTCCTGACACACTGAACAGGATGAGTTCCAGGACAGGCTCCTGCACAACTGCTGTGATAACCCTCCTGCCCTTCAAGAAATGACCTTTTGCAGCTATCCTTGAATTCCTGCCTTCTAACCAGAGATTAATGCAGGTGAGGGTCTTCCCTCTCATCCCATGACACTCAGTGTTCTGGCAGCCCATGGAAAAGCCTTTGCTAAAATTTTGTATCCAATTAAAATAGACTATATAGATTCTACCACTTTATCCCTTATGTTCCTTGACCTCTTTAAACAATGCCTTCTACTAAAGCCATGATTACTCCTCTCAAATAAAAAATAATAAAAATATCCAAGGGTCTATTCTGTCATTTTTTAGTGTTACTATTAACTTTCCCAGTGGAGATCTTGGGTTTAAAGGACTCTTAGTCCCTGAGCACATCTGTAAATTTTCTAAAACTGCTGTCTCATCCCCTGGCTTTTTGTCTTCAGATACCACAAGGTTTTAAGTGAGAGGTTATACACGCAGTATATTTATTTAATCTGTGTGCTCCTGTAGAACTCTAGAGGCAATATCATCTGGTCCTGGTAATTTGTTAGCGCTCATTATGTGTATTTCTATTATAATCTCTGTCACTTTTGCTTTCCCAGGCAGTTAATGCTACAGTGAGCAGAGCATTTCTGTGTAACCTGGGAATCCCAGGCTGTGTTCTGGTCCAGAAACATTTTCCCTGCCTGTCTGCACAATGCAGGAGATGATTCTCAAATCACCATAATGGACTGGCACAAACAGCATTGTGTTCTTCCTTTAATTCAATATATTATTGGTCATGGGATATCTTTCATTCCATCCTTTGCTGGCCGGGGTAAATTTCAAACTTCCAATATTTCCACCCCTCTGTTTTAGGCATTCGAGAAGAGTCTTTTAAGCCTCCTGCTGAAACTGCTAGACTTTAGAGAACAACTAAATATTCATTGGGCAAAAGACTCTGTGATCCTAGTGATTAGGGTATTCATGTGGCAGGGGAGACGTGAGTTCCTGACATTCTAATGAATATTTACATAATTTTGTGTGAAGTATTCACTGGAGCAGAAACAGCAAGTTGCCTGATCACTTACCTATAGAATCATAATTTTCTCGCCTTTCAGCTCAATTAATTTTTAATTGTGCCTCACAAAGAGGGACAGCCTCAGGAGGAGGAATTATCTCCACAGAATGTCCCAGCACTCTGAAAATTCACCTAATGGTAGTTTCCAAACTCCTTCAATAACTGAAGAGGTTTAAACCTGTTGCTTAGACTTTCTCAGAGTACTGGGCATTGAGAGGTCATCACCTCTTCTTTCCTCCGGTCATAATTTTTCAAAAAATATGTACTTTGTTGACAATTTCTTGGAGGATGTTCAGCATTTTGAATAACAAGTGGAAGATGCTGTTGCAGTCCCTGAGAGGGCTACAGGTTATTCCTCATCTTTCTTATGCCTTGGTCCCTGGCTGGATGCGGTGGTTTCCCATCTTGTTGGTTTCCAGCATTTCTGGTACAAATTCTCTGGGTTTCTGCAAATCTCTGCTCAATTTACCCACAAGGTGGATTTTCAGGAATCAAGGGAAATGGGAGCATCTCAAGATTTTTAAAAGGCAGCACTGATGTACAGAGAACATGGAAGATACAATACTTGTAATTGTGAGCACAGGTGAGCTCTGATGGTCACAACAGCTTTTCTAAATTTTGTCTTGGCTTACATGGGGCTTAGAAGTTGAAATCTTAACCTTTCACTTGCTCTGGGAATTTGGCTGAAAAGTTTCATTTGGCAGATTAACAATGCCATGCCAACATTTTCTGAGGAAAATGCATTTGATAATATCCCTATTCCAAGGCTATTTTTGTTTGTTTGTAATTTTCTTTTTTTTCTGTGAGCCTTTCCATTGCATTTACAGGCAGTTCTCAGAAGCAGCCTCATAATAGCAAGTAAAAGAACCAAAATTAAACACCACAAAGCACAGAGAGACATTTACTTATCAAATTCTCTGCAGACCAGTGCTGCCATTTAAAACTTGAGAAGCTTTCCTTTCCCTAGATTCCTAAAAACCCACCTTCTGAGAAAATTGAGAAGAGGTTTGCAGAAACCCAGAGAATTTGTCTCGCAGGTATTCATGGGGGAGGGAACATGTGAGTTCCTGAATTTCCCCAAAATTACATGTACAATGTACTCATAACAAAGGAATGACAAAGGGTAGCTGCTCTGTGTGCTTTGAGGTCTGAAATTCTGTAGTTAGTCCTTCTGTGTTACCTACACTGCCAAATTTGAATTCAAATATTTGACTTAGGCCTACTCCTTACTTAGTTTTTTGTTGTTGTTGTTGTTATTTTTTGTTAGTTTGGGGTGGGGTTTTTTGTTTTGTTGTTTTTGCTGTTGCTTTCTTTTAACAAGAGATGGAGTAACTCCCTTGCATGGGGCTTTTCTCTCTGTTGGTTCAACAATGATACCAAATCCAGATCTCTGCTGGGCTGCAAACATAAACCAGAGATTGTGCTGTGACTTGAGATGCGGGAATGAAGGGAGTTAATGAAGCAGAGGGAATTCAGGAACTGGCTGACTACAGAGGGAGCGTGCTCATGTCACTGTCAAATATTTACTCTCGTGTATTAATTACTCAGATGAGCTGCTCACCTGCCTGAGCTGTTATCCAGACAGCTGTACCCCCTTCTTGCAGTGATGTCTGGGCAGAGCCCTTCTCATAGGTGTCAAAATTATGAACTTGTGCTTCTTCATGGTTTTCCATCCAGCCTCCTGTTTGATCACAGGTAGATGAATGCAGTACACCCTCATATGACAGGGGCTTGTTTCCAACTGCACCCTCTCGCTGCTGAAGTCAGGTGTCATCTGGCAAAACAGGAAATCAGTGGCACAAATCCAACAGTGCAGAGAGACAAGGGAAACAGAAAATCTGTTTATCACTTCAGACAGCATGTATAGCTGTTTTACCTCTCAGGGTAAAAACTATCAGTACAAGTGGTTATTTCTCGAAGAGGAGAGGAGTAGTGAGAAGAGCAGGTTTGTTGTAGACAAGATTTGGAGGGTCTTTAGTCTTTTACTGTAACAAAAAGAGAAATGTGGTGCAACTTCTACTCTATTGCCTTCAATAAACAGTTAATTACCTTCAATAAAGTTAAGCCCAAGACAAAACAAAAGCAGAGAAAACCACAACAAAACACAAGAGATGGTATCTGAGATTGCTTCAGTTAGCCCTGAGGTTAATTTTTCCCTGTGACACACTGAGCATGACATCTGACACAAGACTCAAAAACCTCAACCCAATAAATGAGATTTGGACCAGTCTTTGACCCATAATTAGAAGTTTTCAGTCTTGAACATTCCTGCTGTATCTCAGTCTATATTCCAGCATATTTTGCATTGCCCAAGCCTATGCAGAGTTTCCAAAGGAGGATTTCTACTTCCTGAGTAGCCCAAGGATCCCCACGTCACAACTATTGCGAGTGCATGGACAAAATGTGATTATTGGTTCCTTTGTGCCCCAGAAAACGCCATCGTGGCTGCTTTTCCAAGGCAAACTCCCTAGCACAGTGGGGATGTGGCAGCAGATTAGCAGCCAGCAGAAGTTTGGAAGATCTGAGCTCAGTTCTCTCTGCTTAACAGGACTTAACTCCCCACTCCTTGTGGTTTTGGCAAATTGGTCAGCCAAGAGATTGAAGGCTGCTTGGAGGGAGGGCAGGATGCCTCAGCAGTGCCAGATGAAAAACCTTGCATTGTGCAGAGAAAGAATTTAGGATTCACTGGTCTGGAAAGCGAACATGAAAACAAGGGCAGCTCTGACAGAAAGGCTGGGGACGTTCTCTGGGAGGACAGGGAGACTTCAGCTCCACTTCCAAAGGCTCTTTATGTGACTGTTCCCAGTTGTGTTTCCATGTAAAACGCATGATCTCCCATCAGCAGGGACTGGGATCTCAGTCTGTTTCTGCCCACAGTCACCAATGAGTGCTGGAAGCATTAGATTGCTTGTGAAATGGGAATTAAAATGATCCCAAGGACTCTGGGTCAATCCTCCCTCTTTAGGCTCGCTAATGTCTCCAGACATTGAAATAAACACCGGCATCAGTTCTCTCTTCTGCAGCTTTTGTCCCTCACAACACCTGCTCCCTTTAACCAAGTCTTGGCAACAACATCAACCCTATTTATCACCTCCAGACGTTCTTTTTCCAAGTCACTCTAGCAGAATCTCCAGAAGGTTCACAGAGAAGACACAGCTGGTATCTCAGCTGCCTGATTCCTAAATGGCCTGAGCCAAAGGCAGAGCAGCCTGCCAGCTCTCTGGAGCCAGAGCTGCCTTCCTGTTCACTATCAGATTTATGCAAATATCCTGGCACCGGTCTAAAAATACCTGGATTTAGTCAGGAGAGGCAGAGAAGTGTAGAGGGCTCATACCCTGCTCTCCCATCATCCTCTCCCTGCATCACTTGCTGCAGCTGGAGCCACCCAGTTAAACCAGGGCTATGGTGTTACCTGGGCACGGGTTTATTTCCTGACAAAACACCTCACAGGCCACTTAGCAGAAACACAGGTTCTCTGTCAGAGAGGAAGAATTTCACTCCGTGCTTGTTGCTCACAAGTGTGCTCTGAGCTTGTGGCTGCAGCCAGCCGAGGGGGATCAATGAACTGACAGAGGGCAGGAAAGCTGCTGTGCTTGTGTTTCCTGAGGGATGATCAATAGTGCCAGAGAGAAACACTGAGACGTGCAGAAACTGAACTGCATCTCCCTGGAGACGAATGGCTCACTGCAGCTCTGGTCAGCCATAAGTAATTTTAGTAAATAAACTGATAATTAGATTTAAATTATTGAGAGTCATAGGGACCAGACTGAAATATTCCTGTCTTTCTTTGGTATTGTTTTTAAACTGGGGAAAACAGGAGAGCTGTTCCATAGGATGATACAATTGGCTTATTGTTGCTCTTTGTATAAGCTGTAAGTTACATCCTGACTTGGACAATGTGCAATTTAGCAATTAATCTGCAAGTTTATGGTCTTTTGCTGAATTTAAAGGAAGGAAAACCTAAGACTTGTGTCAGATAATAAAGCTTGTAATATTAAAGCAAATTATAATTTTTTTCCTCAAAGAAAAGAGGTTTTGCGTATCTTTCTTTATCTCCATAAGTCAGTACACAGGCTGTAGACCTGGATATTAGGAGAAAACAAGATTATGCCCAGTCACCAGCCTCTAGAGGAGGTGATTGAGGATCAGGAACAATGCATGTGTCTCTCCCTTGCTGACAGGGTTATAAGTGAAGGGAGTAATGGACAGCACTGAAGTGAATTACCAAAATCATTTTACACTCTGCCAATATAGCTTAGGAACCTATTTTCAGGCTATAGTTCAAGGAAAAATCTCTGACCAAGTGTTACAATCTGCAGACATCAACAATTTCACAGGTGAAATTATTTAGTTGC